>WNGS01003656.1:61125-80118 GCA_020271785.1 Procambarus virginalis
CTCCAAGTAATATCTAACAAATTCCTTGACTATAGGAATGATTCCTTGACCTATTTAATGGAGGCACTGAAAATCCTATAGCAATAAAAGTGGATTCCTACAGTATACCAAACTCAAGAAAAACAGATACCTTAATACCACGGCCTGGCCTGATGTTCGCCTGCTTTGGGAGAGGTCTTGCTCCACTGGAGGTTCAGACTACACTGACTGTTTCAACTCCTCTCTCAAGCCGAGAGAGCTGCCCTAGTATTCCTCCGCCTATTTATCAATTACAAAGCAGGGTGAATTGAACAAACAATCTAATTACTGGCAAACCCCAGATGGTTGAATTATTATTTAACTGGTGGTAATTACATTAGTCATCTTGGCAAAGCTATATCAATTACAATATTCTCTAGTGGACTTTAATTTATACACTATGATTAGTAAGTGTGGAAGGTTGTGGTCACGTCAGCTCCTAACCTCGACCCCTGGTATGTCAGGTACGTCGCCCGGCGACGTAGTACCTTCAAAGGTACTACTTCGAGACGTTACTGTCTCTTTGGCGTATACGACCCTGATTTCACCCTTTACATTCATATTTAACCAGGCTGGTTATTAAACATAATCTCCGTATTATGAATACAATATTAAATGAAAGCCTGAATGTCTGTAAATTGCTGAAGTACCATGAGGGAGAAGGTTGAAGGGTGCGGCCAGCCCCATAACCCGTCCTCCCGTGTTGCCAGTGCAACCGGGTCATTTGCTCTCGGATTAAGAATGTGATTGATTCTACACTCATAACTGACGTTAAATTAATCAACATGCTTGACAACAGGGAGCTATTAATTGCAGTTACTGGTGTAAACACTGGTGATTCATCATAAACCACAGTCACGAGCATGGTAGTAGCTTTCAGCAACAACAGCGGTGATTTACCAAGAACCACAGTCACACCCTTGGTAGCAGCCCGCAGCATTACCATGAATCAGAGTCACACACCAGGTAGCAGCCGGCTGCAACAACACTGGGGACGTGCCATGAACCACAGTCACACACACCAGGTAGCAGCCCTCAGCAACAACACGGGTGACTTACCATGAACCACAATCACACCAATGGTAGCAGCCTGCAGCAACTACACTGGTGAGTATTGTGAACCACAGACACACACCAGGTAGCAGCTAGCAGCAACAACAATGGTTACTTACCATGATCCACAGTCCACACTGGTACAGCCCGCAGCAAAATCGTTGGTAACTTACCATGAACCACAGTCACACCCATGGTTGCAGCCCACAGCAACAACACTGGAGACTTACCATCAACAGCAGTCACACACCAGGTAGAAGCCCTCAGCAACAACACTGGTGACTTACAATAAACTACAGTCACACCCATGGTAACAGCCCACAGCAACAACACTGGAGACTTACCATCAACAGCAGTCACACACCAGGTAGAAGCCCTCAGCAACAACACTGGTGACTTACGATGAACGACAGTGTCACCCATGGTAGCATCCCTCAGGAACAACGCAACAGACTTAACAGGAACCACAGTCACACCCATGGTAGCAGCCCTCAGCAACAAAACTGGTGACTTACTATGAACTACAGTCACACACCAGGTAACAGCCCACAGCGACAACACTTGTGACTTACCTGAATCAGAGTCACACCCATGGTAGCAGCCCACATAACAACACTGGTGACTTTAAATGACCCACAGTCATACCAATAGTAGCAGCCCGCACCAACAATACTAGTGATTTACTATGAACCACAGTCACACACCAGGTAGCAGCCCTCAGCAACGACACTGGTGACTTACCATAAACTACAGTCACACCCATGGTAACAGCCCACAGCAACAACACTGGAAACTTACCATGAACTACAGTCACACTCATGGTAAGTCACCCATAGAAGCTGCCCATAGCAACAACACTGGTTACTTTATATGAACCACAGTTACACTCATGGTAGCAGCCTGCAGCAACAACACTAGTGATTTACTATGAACCACAGTCACACACCAGGTAGCAGCCCTCAGCAACAACACTGGCGACTGTCATGTTCACAGAAAATGGTACCATCCGTTTTTCTATGTGCGGCGGCTGAGACGCCAGAGAGAGAAGGTAAACAGAAGCATACCGGACGCTATCAGCTTGGGAGATACTAGTCATGTAATCGTTTATAAGTAGTAAAGTCAGTAACCAAGCCATGACTTTATATCAACCCTACAACCAAGACTTCCTCACCTATACACAAACACCACATTGGCGACAAGGATGAACTGTGAACGCAGGTATTTGTTCAACTTAAAACACAAGGAAGAAGCATGCTGTCTCATGCCCGGAGGAGGAGGAAGAGAAGCTGTCTGAGCACCATACCTGATGCTGTGTGCTAACCAATGCTGTGTGTTAACCAATGCTATGTGCTAACCAATGCTGCGTGCTACCCAAGCTGTGCTAACTGAAGCTGTGTATAGAGGAATCTGCCGACGCTGTGTACGAAACGACGCTTTGATGCAGTGTACAAAACCCGATGTTTTGGGTATGAAACGACGCTTCGTGCTACACAATTCTTCACGCTTTGAACTAACTGCTGTGCCAACTGCTGTACCAACTGCTAACAACTGCAGTGCCAACTGCTAGCAACTGCTGTGCCAACTGCTGACATCTGCTGTGCCAACTGCTGACAACTGCTGTGCCAACTGCTGACAACTGCTGTGCTGCTGTGAGTAGGAGTAACCCACATGTATACAGGGCTAGGTAAGAAATCAGTTGCTGCTGTATTGTGCACTACTGTGAACTTTTACATAAAATGCTTGTGTGCTTTGCAAAATTAAAGTAATTACAGTGAATTCTAAACATATACAGTGCAGTAAGTGTATTCTGAGAAGATTTAAGTGATAAGTTTACTTTTATTCAGTAAAAATGGCAAATATACCTCAGTTTCCTGCATTTGATCCTGACTGTGACCAGACAAATCTGTCACAGAGGTGGGTCAAATGGCTTAAAAGGTTTGAAAATTTGTTGATAGTTTCAGACATCAAAAGTGCTGAAAGAAAGTGTGTCTTTCTACTTCATTATGCAGGTGATAGAGTTTGTGACATCTTTGATACACTGAAAGACACTGGTGGTGCCAAAGATTATGACACTGCCAAAGCCAAATTAACTGAACACTTCAAACCAAGACAAAACACTGCAATGGAAATTATGCATTTTAAGAGAGCTAAACAACTCTCTAATGAAACTGTTGATCAATACCACACACGTCTACAGGGTTTAGCAGCCCATTGTGAGTTTGCTGATGTTGACAAAGAAATCAAACAGCAAATAATTGAAACATGCACATCTACACGTCTCCGTCGAAGAGCTCTAGAACTTGTTGATGATGACAGTTCTCTTACCAAGATACTGGACATGGCTCGTCGAATGGAAGATGCTGCACGTGATGCTCGTGTCATGGAGTGCAGTGCCAACAACGGTTCTGCCACTGTTACTAACAGTGATGAGGTACTTAAGGTTCAAGGAGGACACCGTAATCATAGAAGATATCATGACAAACCTAACATTAAATTGAGCCGAGAACCACATCACAACTGGAGTCATGGAACAAGACTCAAGCAGTCACAACGACTCACATCAGAGGTTGTCAACAATAAATGTTACAATTGTGGAGGAGACTACCCACACCAAGGTAATGTTTGTCCTGCTCAAGGTAAGAAATGCTATGAGTTTAGAAAACTAGGTCATTTAGGTGCTATGTGTCGTTCCGCACTAAAGAAACCACAGTTAATGAATAAAATCACTGTATGAGGATCAGGTCCTAGGGGTCGAGGTGGCAAACACAATATTGCACCTCATATCCAGAATGTTAATAATATACAAGACAACATTTCATTACAACCAGTCTCAGATGACAGTGAATGTGATTACACTTATGGAGTGCAATCAATCACAGAATGGAATGATCTTCCAAACAACCCAGAGACTATAGTATACATTGCTGGTATTTGTCTCAAAGTTCTCATTAACACTGGATCAAACATTGACACCATTGCTGAGTGCCACTATGAAAAATTTAAAAAACAGTTCCCAAAGCTTGAAAACTATAATGGCAAAGCCACTGCCTATGCTTCAAAGGTAGCCTTACCAGTGATTGGAACGTTCACTGCAGAGATTAAGTCAAAGAGTGCAATGCTCATTACTACATTCCATGTTGTTAGGAATGCAAAGGAGTCTCTACTCAGTTACAAGACTTCAACCAAATTGGAGCTACTTCAGCTTTCTAATGCTGTAGCAATGGAATCTGCAAACAATGTTGATGCTATTGTTGCTGAATTTTTTGATCGATTTGAACCAATGAATTATTCTACTGATAGCAAAGTTCAGCTGCACATTAACCCAGATGTAATTCAAGTTGCCGAGGAATATGTACACTCTATAACCTGTGATGCAGTCCCTAAGGCTCTCACTCTTGATGAAATACGTACTGCAACCCTAGAGGACCCAGCTCTGCAAGCAACAGTGGATGCATTGACTAAGAAAAGTTTCCTCGCATCCCACCCTCAGGAGTTGACCAAGATGCATTCAAAGCACTTGAACGCATCCAGACAGAATTAAGTGTTACGCAGCAACGCGACACCGTGCTGCGAGGTACTCGTATCGTCATTCCAGCTGTTCTCCAGCAACGTGCTCTGAAGCTTGCACATCAAGGACACCAAGGTCTTGTTAGGACCAAACAGCTGCTACGAGAAAAGGTGTGGTTTCCTGGCATTGATCGTCAAGCAAAGGACATGCATGATGCCTGTGTCCCTTGCCAAGCTGCAGTGGATACTTCAAGACCAACACCTCTACAACCTTCACCACTACCTGCTGCACCATGGACGGAAGTATCGATGGACTTCTGTGGACCGCTACCAACTGGAGAGTACTTGATGGTAGTCATTGATGATCACTCACGTTATCCAGAAGTAGAAATCATCACTTCCACATCTGCAAAGGCCGTCATCCCGAAACTCGACAAGATCTTTTCAAACTTTGGCATTCCTGAAGTTGTCAAAACAGACAATGGACCGCCATTCAATGGACAAGATTTCGTCAACTTTGCTGAGCATATTGGATTCAAACACCGCCGTGTGATGGCACTACATCAACAAGCAAATGGAGAAGTCGAGAGATTCATGCAACCTCTCATGAAAGCGGTACGCTGTGCTCATGCCCAAGGACGATCCTGGAAACAAGCTATGTATGCTTTTCTCAGGAACTACCGTGCAACACCGCATGGAACACTGGGCAAGTCGCCTGGTGAACTCTTATTTGGACGTCCTATGAGAATCGCACTACCTGTCATGCCAGCCTAGATAACGGATAAACGTCTCGCTCAGAAGGATGCACTAGCCAAGGGCAAAATGAAAATTGCTCATGATCAACGTGCAAAGGAACAATTCATAAAGGTTGGAGATACTGTTCTCGTTAAAAAGAAAAAAGAGGGAAAGCTACATATGCCGTATGATACAAAACCATATAAAGTGATTAGTGTAAAAGGAACTATGGTAACAGCTAGTGATAGAGATCATAGTATAACACATAATATGGCTTATTTCAAAGTGATTCCAACTAGTGTAGAAAATGATGAAGTGAAAAGTCGTACAAAGGTAAAAGAAAAAATGATCTATAACTCGATAAACAATTCATCAAGGGATGTTCTTGTATTTAAGGACTCTCGTCCTAAACGTCATGTTAAACGCCCTACAAGATTTGATGATTAATTGTGTTCCTATGTAATGCAAAGTATTTACTTATTATGCTAAACTAAATTTAATATTGTTTGAATAATGCAGATCTCTCATTCAATATTTTGTAACTTTGTATTACAGTTTCTTTCATGTTTGTTTAACATTGCATATGTATTTTTAACATTGAAATCCTTTGTGGTAAAGATTAAGTTGTTTAAATTCTTTGTGTGTTTAATTAATGTTAAATGTATGCAATATCTCTTGATATGTTAATAACTTACTTTGTGTCAATAACTTTGCTTTGTGCTACAAGCATGGTAGACATCCTATATTCATTCTTTTTTAAAGAAAAGGAGGGATGTCATGTTCACAGAAAACGGTACCATCCGTTTTCTATGTGCGGCGGCTGAGACGCCAGAGAGAGAAGGTAAACAGAAGCGTACCGGACGCTACCAGCTTGGGAGATACTAGTCATGTAATCGTTTATAAGTAGTAAAGTCAGTACGCAAGCCATGACTTTATATCAAGCCTACAACCAAGACTTCCTCAGCTATACACAAACACCACAGTGACTTACCATGAACCACAGTCATACCCATAGTAGCAGCCCTCAGCAACAAAATTGGTGACTTACCATGAACCACAATCACACACATGGTAGCAGCCCTCAGGAACGACACTGGTGACTTACGATGAACCACAGTTACACCCATGAAATCAGCCTCAGCAACAACACTGGTGACTTACCATGAACCACAGTCACTCCCATGGTAGCAGCCCACATAACAACACTGGTGACTTTAAATGGCCCACAGTCATACCCATAGTATCAGCCCACAGCAACAACACTGTTGACTTACCAAGAACCACAGTCACACACCAGTTAGCAGCCCTCAGCAACAACAATTGTGAAATACTATGAACAAAATTCAAACCCATGGAAGCAGCCTGCAGCAACTACACTGGTGACTTTCCATGAACTAGTCATACAGCCTTCAGCAACAACACTAGTGAGTTTCAATGAACCACAGTCACACCCATGGTAGAAACCCTCAGCAACAACACTGGAGACTTATGAACCCCAGTCACAAACCAGGTAGAAGCCCGCAGCAACAACACTGGTGACTTTCCTGAACCAATGTCACACCGATGGTAGCAGCCCACAGCAACAACACTTGTGACTGATTATGAACCACAGTCACACTCATGGTAGCATCGCTCAGTAACAACACCGGTGACTTACCATTAACCACAGTCACACCTATGGCAGCATTCCTGAAGAACAACAATGGTGACTTACCATGAACCACAAGTCACACACATGGTAGCAGCCCTTAGCAACAACATCAGTGACTTACCATGAACCAAAGTCACACCAATGGTAGCAGCCCGTAGCAACAACACTGGTGATTTACCAAGAACCACAAACACACACCAGGCAGTAGCCCACAGCAACAACACTGTTGATTTACCATGAAATGCAGTAACTCACCAGGTAGCATCCTTCAGGAACAACTCTAGTGTCTTTCCTTGAACCACAGCCACACCCATGATAGGAGCCCTCTGCAGCAACACAACAGCAACTGTGACTTTCCGTAAGCCACAGTCACACCCATGGTAGCAGCCCGCATCAACAACACTGATGACTTACAATGAAGCACAGTCACACCCCTGGTAGCAGCCCACAGCAACAACACTGGTGACTTTACATGAACCACAGTTTCACCCATGTTAGCAGCCCGAAGCAACATCACTGGTGACTTACAATGATGTACAGTCACACAGCAGGTAGCAGCTCTCAGCAATAATACTATTTACTTACCATGAACCACATTCACACCCGTGGTAGGAGCCTGCAGCAACTTCACTAGGACTCACCATGAACCACACACACACACACACACACCAAATAGCAGCCAGCAGCAACAACACTGGTGACTTACTGTTATGAATCCATATATTTGATTCTAACATTTATCATGATAATAATGTATGTCCATTATTCCCTTCCTCAGTTATTTATATTAAACATTATATTCATTTGTTTTCCAGTATATATGTTTGGTTAATATGTAGCATGCTGTAGTGTGCCTGTATGTAATATTTTGCTAATACTATTGAATGTTCATTCCTGTGGCGGGAGACCGTGGCATCTCATGGGGGAAGACCATACTTGGGATGGTCCAGTAATGCGTGCAGTGTATCAAGCTACCGTCAATAATTCACCCCTGTAATTATTTATGTTTATTAATTGTACTTTATTTCCTAATTACACCTTATCAGTGTTATATGCATATAGGTTTAGTTATAATTATGTTCTTAAGTATTACTCTCTGAAAGCAGAGTATCTAGAGGTTCATGTGGTTTTTAGTTGGTAACTTGTAGACTCGATGCCTGCATGTGGGAACACGCCAGTCGGGTGGGTGGAGCTGGCTGGGGTGGACATGAGATAAGTCTTTGGTACCTGTTTATTGTTTAGTAACATAGCTAATTACCTAGTTAGACCATTATTTACCTACTCATCTATTCATTTAAGTTTTATAATAGTGATCAGTGCTTATATAATGATATTGTGTTATTTATTCTCGTGCAATAATATTTCTGGCTGCCTGTATTTTCATTTATATGTTTGTATGTTCTTTGTTCCCCTTACTTTAAGTATATTGCTTTGTTTAGTAAGCAGTTGAATTATTTACCATAGACACTTTTAGTAGGCAAGGCCGTGTTATTATATATTTTTTACAATTGCAAAAGCAGAGGATCCATACCCAGACGTCAAGGGCAATAACAAAATGAGGGCCTATGTCCGGGATAATTAATTTCCATAATTTAATGTACTAAATAGTGATGCATTTTAATAATTGTTAATGCCTTCCTAGGTACTGTGTGTTTAAATAGTTTTACCCAACCAAGTCTGTGTACCATTTCTTTGTTCATTCTGAGCTGCTTGTGGAAGTTTCTCAACACTTCACGATTGAGGTAAGTGTACAGCTTGTGCCAGGGGCCAAGCAAACCTTCAGTGTTGTTGTAATTGCTAGTTGTGTTAATTAAGCTGACAATGGAGGAACAAGCTGTTGTGTTGGTGGAGCAGCCAAATTCTGGTGAAATTAAAAACTTGATGAAGTCTGGGTTTTTGTACATGGATGAAAAATTAAATCTGATAGTTTCCAGGAGAATGTTAAAGGCTCATCTAGTAAGAGTCATTGTCACATACTTGGTGGAGGAGGAGAAACTTGACGAGGAGTGGTTAGAGGAATTAGAAGAAGAGTCAAGTGATCAAGTGGCAATTCTAAACTTGGAATCTTGGAGATGGAATCTAAAATGGAGCTGGCTAGATTAGAAGGAGAGAAACAACACTTGTGACCGATTATGAACCACAGTCACACTCATGGTAGCATCGCTCAGTAACAACACCGGTGACTTACCATTAACCACAGTCACACCTATGGCAGCATTCCTGAAGAACAACAATGGTGACTTACCATGAACCACAAGTCACACACATGGTAGCAGCCCTTAGCAACAACATCAGTGACTTACCATGAACCAAAGTCACACCAATGGTAGCAGCCCGTAGCAACAACACTGGTGATTTACCAAGAACCACAAACACACACCAGGCAGTAGCCCACAGCACAACACTGTTGATTTACCATGAAATGCAGTAACTCACCAGGTAGCATCCTTCAGGAACAACTCTAGTGTCTTTCCTTGAAACCACAGCCACACCTATGATAGGAGCCCTCTGCAGCAACACAACAGCAACTGTGACTTTCCGTAAGCCACAGTCACACCCATGGTAGCAGCCCGCATCAACAACACTGATGACTTACAATGAAGCACAGTCACACCCCTGGTAGCAGCCCACAGCAACACACTGGTGACTTTACATGAACCACAGTTTCACCCATGTTAGCAGCCCGAAGCAACATCACTGGTGACTTACAATGATGTACAGTCACACAGCAGGTAGCAGCTCTAGCAATAACACTATTTACTTACCATGAACCACATTCACACCCGTGGTAGGAGCCTGCAGCAACTTCACTAGGACTCACCATGAACCAATTAGAAGAAGAGTCAAGTGATCAAGTGGCAATTCTAAACTTGGAATCTTGGAGATGGAATCTAAAATGGAGCTGGCTAGATTATAAGTAGAGAAAACAACACTTGTGACTGATTATGAACCACAGTCACACTCATGGTAACATCGCTCAGTAACAACACCGGTGACTTACCATTAACCACAGTCACACCTATGGCAGCATTCCTGAAGAACAACAATGGTGACTTACCATGAACCACAAGTCACACACATGGTAGCAGCCAGCAACAACATCAGTGACTTACCATGAACCAAAGTCACACCAATGGTAGCAGCCCGTAGCAACAACACTGGTGATTTACCAAGACCACAAACACACACCTTATCAGTAGCCCACAGCAACACACTGTTGATTTACCATGAAATGCAGTAACTCACCAGGTAGCATCCTTCAGGAACAACTCTAGTGTCTTTCCTTGAACCACAGCCACACCCATGATAGGAGCCCTCTGCAGCAACACAACAGCAACTGTGACTTTCCGTAAGCCACAGTCACACCCATGGTAGCCCCGCATCAACAACACTGATGACTTACAATGAAGCACAGTCACACCCCTGGTAGCAGCCCACAGCAACAACACTGGTGACTTTACATGAACCACAGTTTCACCCCATGTTAGCAGCCCGAAGCAACATCACTGGTGACTTACAATGATGTACAGTCACACAGCAGGTAGCAGCTCTCAGCAATAACACTTTTACTTACCATGAACTACATTCACACCCGTGGTAGGAGCCTGCAGCACTTCACTAGGACTCACCATGAACCACACACACACACACACACCACAAATAGCAGCCAGCAGCAACAACACTGGTGACTTACTGTTATGAATCCATATATTGATTCTAACATTTATCATGATAATAATGTATGTCCATTATTCCCTTCCTCAGTTATTTATATTAAACATTATATTCATTTGTTTTCCAGTATATATGTTTGGTTAATATGTAGCATGCTGTAGTGTGCCTGTATGTAATATTTTGCTAATACTATTGATGTTCATTCCTGTGGCGGGAGACCGTGGCATCTCATGGGGAAAGACCATACTTGGGATGGTCCAGTAATGCGTGCAGTGTATCAAGCTACCGTCAATAATTCACCCCTGTAATTATTTATGTTTATTAATTGTACTTTATTTCCTAATTACACCTTATCAGTGTTATATGCATATAGTTTAGTTATAATTATGTTCTTAAGTATTACTCTCTGATAGCAGAGTATCTAGAGGTTCATGTGGTTTTTAGTTGGTAACTGTAGACTCGATGCCTGCATGTGGGAACACGCCAGTCGGGTGGGTGGAGCTGGCTGGGGTGGACATGAGATAAGTCTTTGGTACCTTTTTATTGTTTAGTACCATAGCTAATTACCTAGTTAGACCATTATTTACCTACTCATCTATTCATTTAAGTTTTAAAATAGTGATCAGTGCTTATATAATGATATTGTGTTATTTTATTCTCGTGCAATAATATTTCTGGCTGCCTGTATTTCATTTATATGTTTGTATGTTCTTTGTTCCCCTTACTTTAAGTATATTGCTTTGTTTAGTAAGCAGTTGAATTATTTACCATAGACACTTTAGTAGGCAAGCCGTGTTATTATATATTTTTTACAATTGCAAAAGCAGAGGATCCATACCCAGACGTCAAGGGCAATAACAAAATGAGGGCCTATGTCCGGGATAATTAATTTCCATAATTTAATGTACTAAATAGTGATGCATTTTAATAATTGTTAATGCCTTCCTAGGTACTGTGTGTTTAAATAGTTTTACCCAACCAAGTCTGTGTACCATTTCTTTGTTCATTCTGAGCTGCTTGTGGAAGTTTCTCAACACTTCACGATTGAGGTAAGTGTACAGCTTGTGCCAGGGGCCAAGCAAACCTTCAGTGTTGTTGTAATTGATAGTTGTGTTAATTAAGCTGACAATGGAGGAACAAGCTGTTGTGTTGGTGGAGCAGCCAAATTCTGGTGAAATTAAAAACTTGATGAAGTCTGGGTTTTTGTACATGGATGAAAAATTAAATCTGATAGTTTCCAGGAGAATGTTAAAGGCTCATCTAGTAAGAGTCATTGTCACATACTTGGTGGAGAAGGAGAAACTTGACGAGGAGTGGTTAGAGGAATTAGAAGAAGAGTCAAGTGATCAAGTGGCAATTCTAAACTTGGAATCTTGGAGATGGAATCTAAAATGGAGCTGGCTAGATTAGAAGGAGAGAAACAGAGGTTGAAGATGCAGAACCGCCAAAAACAACTTGATTTGGAGACAGCAGCAGATGCTTGAGGCTCAGAACCAGCAAAAACAACTTGAACTGGAGACTCAGCAACAAATGTTTGAGACTCAGTTGCAATTAGAGGAAGTTAGGGAGCAACAAGCAGAGCAGCAAACTAAACAGTCAGAAATTCAACAGAGTATAGCAATAAATAATACCAGACTAGAGGAACAGAGAATTGCAGCAGGGCATGGTAACTCTGGTAATCATACAGATAGTACTGATAGCTACTTAAAGTGTAGGAAAAATGTAGCGTTACTTCATTTTAATGAGGAGGACCCAGAAATATTCTTTTTGCATTTACAGAAGTTAGCAGTCAGTATGAATTGGACTGTGGATCAGTGGGTGGCCATCATGCAAAGGCAATTTAAAGAGAAAGCCCAGGAAATTTTTGCATCTCTTCCTGCCGCTAATTTTATTGACTTTAAATTTGTCTAACAGAGCATCCTAAATGCTTACCAGCAGATCCCAGAGGCCCATAGACAGAAATTTAGAGGTATAAAGAGAGCACATGATGAGACCATTTCTGATTTTGCAAAAGATAAAATTAATCATTTTGATAGATGGGTAAAAGCACTTTCAATTACAGATTTTGAGACTTTGAGAAACCTCATAGTGACAGAGAAGTGTTTAGGTTGTCTGCCAGAGAAATTTGCCTTGTTTATAGCTGAACATAAACAGACCAATGACATTATGAAACTAGCCAAGCTAGCAGATGAACACGAATTACTCACTAAGGTGCCTTTTCGAGCACAATCAAATACTTATATTTCTTAGAGTAATTATCATGTTCCTAAATCTCATGTTTTCCAGGCCTGACCAGCTAACTCACCTACTCCCCTGAACTCTTCTCCTGTAAAGCCAAAGATTGAGAAACAACAGACAGGGTTGTCCCCCCTCAAATAATGTAGTGTCTAAACCTGCAGTTGGTTTGGTTGTTTCAAGCACTGGCAGATATTGCACGCATTGCAAGAGAAGAGGTTATGTTGTTAATTCCTGTTTTACCTTGCACTCTGAGTTGAGACCTACCGGTCTGATTATGGGACGGGGGTTGCAAACAATTAATTCTAATGTTATTCAAGTCAAGCCAAATTGGATGACTGATTTTATTCCCTATATCTTTTCTGGTGAAGTGCTTTGTACCAGTGGAAGCTGGAAGCCAATGCAGTTATTGAGGGACACTGGTGCTTCCCAGTCTCTAATTTCTCACCGTGCTCTTGCTGATGTTAGCACAGAAGACACACTGGTGAAGTAGTATTATTTCAGGGATTTGGAGGTCATGTCCAACGTGTACCATTAGTTAAAGTTCACCTGAAATCAACTATTACACCGGGTTGGTGCACTGTAGCAGTTAGTGAGCAGTTGCCCATCCCTGGGGTTGATGTTATTATGGGAAATGATTTTGACAAGTGTCAAGTTATTGGGACAGTGTGTCCTATCATGTTCAATAAACCTAGTTGTGTGCTGGTCCAGCCCCCGATGCAGTGGATGGTGTTATCTACCCTGCCTGTGCTGAGTCCAGTTCTATGAGTGAACAACCGGTTGCAGTGGATGGTGTAATCTACCCTGCCCGTGCTGAGCTCAGTTCTAAGAGTGAACAGCCAGATGTAGAGGATGGTGCCATCTACCCTACCTGTGCTGAATCCAGTTCTATCACTGCTCAAGTGGTCAGTTCTGTTACTACCAAGGTATTTGTTCCAGAGTCCAGGACCCCTTCAAAGGTGAAGCGGAAGGTGGATTTTCAGGATACATTTGTTTGTTGAGAGTGAGTCTGGTACATGACCTCGATTTATTCTAACCAAGTAGACGGTTTGGAACAGGAAGTCCGTGTATCAGTTACTTGCCCGCTCGCTCCAGAAGTTGAGTCAGGTGTCGAGAGTAAGTCAGTTGCAGCCTTGACCCCGATAAAATTCTAACCAAGATGGTTTGGAAAAGGATGTCAAGTTGCCAATTACTTGCCCGCTTGCTCCAGTTTTAGTCATTGCCTTTGTGTACGTTAGGTAGGACTAACCCCCCAAGATATCTGCGAGTAGTAAGGAGACAGTCTGTGATGTAGATCCATTGTTGGAGAGTGTGAGAGATCATCCAAATGATCAGCTTCTGTCGAGCAGATGGAGACCTATTGAGCCTCCCTCTTCAGTTGACTTTGAGGGTGTGACCCAGGCTAGTAAGTTTAGCGATATTAACGAGACAGTACTCCATGCATCTCAAGATTATGTCATGAGAGGACAATTTGGCAAATTTTGTGTAACAGTTACTAGTGATAATATTTTTTTCTAAGCTTAAATTGCAGTGTGGTGTGGACAGTTATTCTTGTTCCAGGTGGATCAATTGTTTAACATTGTGTAATGCGAGTCAAAATGTTCTGAGGGCTTTAATGCAAACTGTTGTTGTTCCACAGAACCTATACTCCCTTGTAGAAATGGACTTTGTATCATCTATGTCCAGAACAAGTGTTAAGTTCAAGTGTTGTACTGATTCTCAGAGGCAGAGTGGTGGTGTAGGATTTTGTCAAACTTTGAAGCAGAGGTTCAAGGTAACAGATGTGAGTTCCAAGTTGGAGTGGGACGCGAATATCCCACCTGGTTTGTTTGTTGATGAGTGTGTAGGGTTACAGGTTGTCCTTGATTGGTTCCCAGGTAATCTGGTTTTCATCTACCAGGTGATAAGATCCCTAACACTGTTGCTGAATTGCTTGATGTCACCAGGAGGAAAAGACTTGCTGCGTGAAGTTCAAAGTAAGTGTTGTCCACGCTTCAGAGTGGGTCTGATACTTTCATGGAAGGTCAAGATCGCTATAAAGGATTGTGTGGTAATAAAGTTACAGTTATGAGGTGTGAGCTTGTTCTTGTGTTGTTACCTTGTTTGGGAGCTTTCTTGTTCTATCACTCTGATGGTTCTTGCAGAGTCGGGAAGAGACTGAATGATTTGTTCAACACTGGTTGTCACCTGAGTCAGTTCAGACAAGTGTTCTTTGCACTTTTCCTAGTTGTTCTTGTCTGTTTCAACAGGCATAAGAGGTCAACTTCTAAGTCCTGTTGTACTGTTGGTGGTTCCAAGAGTGAAGAAGTTTCGGATGTGTCGGAGTGGTCTAACCCTGTTTTTCTACTTTTTGTGGCATTTGGCCGTGGCTGTTTGTTTCACAGAAGATCCAGAGTGTTGGAGACCAGAAGTTCCTGAGGGGTTTATTCCAGATCAACCCCATTCACAAAGAGAATTCCCTCAACCACCCCTCATCTATGCCAATTCATCTCAGTGTATTACATCTACAGAAAAGGAGTGGAAACCAGTGGGAACCTATCCACTCATACAACCCAGGATGTTGCAGCTCAGGAAGTGTTTATGGTATCCTAAACAGAGTTGTAGTTGTCAGAGTTCCCTACATCCAAGTCCAGGTAACTTATATCTACTTATTGAAGTGCTCCAGGATGAAAATTGTTGGATCTGTATTATCTGTTTACATAAGGTAGTGCAATTTAGGATGTTGAGTAAGTACTTTATCTTGATGTGCTGGTGTGTTGTAACCTGTTCCTTATTAATAAAGTGTGCATTGTGGTGTTATTGGATTACTACCAGGTTAAGGGTGAAATCAGTTAAGTGGAAACCTTCTATATTAGATTTTGTTGTCCAGACTGTTATTTATTTGGATGTATGTATTGTACTAAAGTCATATGTGAATCTTGCTAAGAGCGGCGAGTATAGTAGGAGCAAATGTTGTTATGAGCAGAGAGTGAGAATTTACCTCAGGTATTTGTAAGTACAAAATAAGATAGTGCCCTGGAGAGATAAGGTGTCGAGAATCCAGGTGTACAGTTATAGATACACTAAAGTGGGGAGACACTGTTTCAGAATGTATTGATGACAATGTAAATTGTATAGTTGCTACAGAGAATTGTTCTTATATAAAGAGTGTAATGTCAACTATTGAACTTGGATTATTTCCATATTTAGTTATTTCATTCCATTGGAAGTTAAGATTCAAATTGTTCTTTTCTTACAAGAAGATGTACTTTGTTAAATATATATTAGTGACTTTTTATAGATTGTGCATGAATGTTGCTTATGTATTTCTAATTGTATTTCAATTGTCATATACCGTTCACATATTGGTTCAGAATGTAATGTTTTCAATAGGAAGTTCAGTGTCAATAATCATGATTTTATTATGAGTGATCAGTATTGTACTCACCTGCAGTCAAAAAATGAAATCAACTTCAGTTAATTTCATTTTTCTTTAAGGACGGGGAGGGATGTTACGAATCCATATATTTGATTCTAACATTTATCATGATAAAAATGTATGTCCATTATTCCTTCCTCAGTTATATAAATTAAACATTATATCCATTTGTTTTCCAGTATATATGTTTGGTTAATATGTAGCATGCTGTAGTGTGCCTGTATGTAATATTATGCTAATACTATTGCATGTTCATTCCTGTGGGGGGAGACCGTGGCGTCTCATGGGGGAAGACCATACTTGGAATGGTCCAGTAATGCGTGCAGTGTATCAAGCTACCGTCAATGATTCATCCCTGTAATTATTCCTGTTTATTAATTGTACTTAATTTCTTAATTACACCTTAGAGGTTATATGCATATAGTTAAGTTATAATTATGTTCTTAAGTATTACTCTCTGATAGCAGAGTATCTAGAGGTTCATGTGGTTTTTAGTTGGTAACTTGTAGACTCGATGCCTGCATGTGGGAACACGCCAGTCGGGTGGGTGGAGCTGGCTGGGGTGGACATGAGATAAGTCTTTGGT
Source organism: Procambarus virginalis (assembly GCA_020271785.1). Lineage (NCBI taxonomy): Eukaryota > Metazoa > Arthropoda > Malacostraca > Decapoda > Cambaridae > Procambarus > Procambarus virginalis. The sequence continues at coordinate 78,004 of WNGS01003656.1, forward strand.
ACCTGTTTATTGTTTAGTAACATAGCTAATTACCTAGTTAGACCATTATTTACCTACTCATCTATTCATTTAAGTTTTAAATAGTGATCAGTGCTTATATAATGATATTGTGTTATTTTATTCTCGTGCAATAATATTTCTGGTTGCCTGTATTTTCATTTATATTTTGTATGTTCTTTGTTACCCTTACTTTAAGTATATTGCTTTGTTTAGTAAGCAGTTGAATTATTTACCATAGACACTTTTAGTAGGCAAGGCCGTGTTATTATATATTTTTTACAATTGCAAAAGCAGAGGAACCATACCCAGAGATCAAGGGCCATAATACTTACCTAGAAGAAAAGTCACACACCAAGTAGAAGCCCTCAGCAACAACACTGATGAATTACCTTTACCTCACAGGTTATCTTGAGGTTATCTTGAGATGATTTCGGGGCTTTTTAGTGTCCCCGCGGTCCGGTCCTCGACCAGGCCTCCACCCCTAGGAAGCAGCCCGTGACAGCTGACTAACACCCAGGTACCTATTTTACTGCTAGGTAACAGGGGCATTTGGTGAAAGAAACTCTGCCCATTGTTTCTCGCCGGCGCCTGGGATCGAACCCAGGACCACAGGATCACAAGTCCAGCGTGCTGTCCACTCGGCCGACCGGCTTCCATAGTCACATCCATGGTAGCAGCCCGCATCAACAACACTGGTGACTTACCATGAAGCACAGTCACAACCCTGGTAGCAGCCCACAGCAACAACACTGGTGACTTTACATGAACCAGTCACACCCATGGTAGCAGCCCTCAGCAACAACATTGGTAACTTACCATGAACCACAGTCACACACCAGGTTGCAGCCAGCAACAACAACACTGGTGACTTACAATAAATCACAGTCACACCCAAGGTAGCAACCCTCAGCAACAACACTGGTGACTTACCATGAACCACAGTCACACACATGGTAGCAGCCCTCTGCAACAATATTGGTGAATTTACATGAACCACAGTCACATCCATGGTTGCAGCCCTCAGCAACAACACTAGTAACTTACGTGAAACACAGTCACACACCAGGTAGCAGCTAGCAGCAACAACACTGGTCACTTAACATGAACCATAGTCGCATCCATGGTAGAAGCCCTCAGCAATAACATTGGTGCCTTACCATGAACCATAGTCACACACACCAAGTGGATGCCCGCAGCAAAAACACTGGTGACTTACCATGAAGCACAGTCACACCACTGGTAGCAGCCCACAGCAACAGCACTGGAAACTTACCATGAACCACAGACACACACTAGGTAGCAGCTAGCAGGAACAACACTGGTGACTTACATTGAACCACAGTAACACCAATGTTAGCAGCCCTCCACAACGGCACTGGTGACTTATCATGAACCACAGTTACACCAACTATAGCAGTCCATAGCAACATCACTGTTGACTTACAATGAACCAAAATCACACACCAGGTAGCAGCCCACAGCAACAATACTGGTGACTTACAATGAACCAGAATCACACACCAGGTTGCTGCCCGTAGCAGCAACACTGATGTATTACCATGAACTACAGTCACAACAATGGTTGCAGCTCGCAGCAACAACACTGGTGACTAATTATGAACCACAGTCACACCCATGGTAGGAGCCGACATCAACAACACTGGTGACTTACTATGAACCCCAGTCACACACCAGGTAGCAACTTTCAGTAACAACACTGGTGACTTACAATGAACCACAGTCACAGGCCTCGAAAATCCCGATCTTGCTACTCGAATCAGCTAACTTGTTTCTAACCCAACAGTAGCAAATACGTACAAACATACATACATACATACATACATACATACATACATACAACTAATTCTAATTACTGGCAAACCCCAGATGGTTGAATTATTATTTAACTGGTGGTAATTACATTAGTCATCTTGGCAAAAGCTATATCAATTACAATATTCTCTAGTGGACTTTAATTTATACACTATGAATTAGTAAGTGTGGAAGGTTGTGGTCACGTCGGCTCCTAACCTCGACCCCTGGTATGTCAGGTACGTCGCCCGGCGACGTAGTACCTTCAAAGGTACTACTTCGAGACGTTACTGTCTCTTTGGA
>WNGS01003657.1:39206-52572 GCA_020271785.1 Procambarus virginalis
GCTTTCTGGTGTTCTGTTATTCCGGAGTTCCTCCACCCCTTTTGTTCAGTTTCTTTCTCGCTTCCTTACATTCCCTATTATACCATGGATTCTTCTGTTGCTTCTCGGATTTTTCCCCTTTGGACCGTGTTTCATCTGACGATGTAGTTGTAGAATGATTAGTTGTGGGCAGGAATTTGAGTACCAACATCCGCTGCTTTTCCTTAGTTTTATTATAAAAATATATATATCTGTACACCGGGCCAGGAGCTAGCTAGGGTGTGAAGGGGAGCGCGTGTGGACGCTCCGATGCCCAGGCTGTGTCTGGTCTGAGCTCTGCTGGGTAGGGCAGATTGCATTAAAATCTGCTGACCACGCTGACCACGTTGTTGATACTTATTAAGTTGTTTAGCTTAAGAGGGTATAGGTCACCCTATGTGTCTGGGTAACTGGCGTCCAACACCGCTCGGCACGCTATCATCGGCGTCCTCGGCGATCTGCTTGAAAAAATTGACAACCCTTGGGCGTGTACCTAACTAACATTATATACAGTGATTTACCTATAGTGGCCGTAAACAAACAAGTTTTGAGACGTCCAACACCGTCTCGGACATGCATGCAAAATGAGTACATTCCTTAAAGATAAACCTCAAACTAAGCTATCCATGGAGCATCATGACTAACTAGCTAAATGGCTGCGCAAACTGGAGGCAGGAGGTCCGGCTGCAGGTAGAGGTGATAGTTGAAGAGTCAGCGGACCAGAAGTTGCGCGTAGGAATTCATGATGCTCAGCCACAGTGTTACCTGTTAAGTAGATTATAAACGGCAGACACTAACGTAGGCACAATATATTACATGGCAATACATTGAATAAGCGACATTTCCACTAAAATATGGAGAGCATGAACGTGGCAGGAACACTAGGACCTACATAGTGTATAGAGACACGACAAGATCAATAAACTACAAATAAAGATACCTGAGGTGGAAGGGTCTATATACATTGAACCGAGGGGTGCGAAACGATTGTTGTAATCCCTCTTAATCTAGTCATAAAACTATGAATTCTTAGGTGCTAGTCCGTCATGAATGTAGTCTTCCGCTGCCATGTACGAACAGGCAGGGAGAGGGGAACAGATAGAACGCATCCATTGTCCCTTACAGACTGGAACACCACAGTCACACGAAGATGAATCATCAGACTGTTGGTGGTGTACTGTCGAAATAACAGGTCTGGACCGAAGATTGTATGTGTGAGCACGTGGTGGGATAGTATCGCTGGGCGTGTCTGAGACCGAAGTGGGTGTCACAGTGGTAGGGTCAGGCAGTACGTCGTCAGGGACAGGAGTGTCAGGGACAGGAGTCTGGGTGTCATCGTCGACAGTCAGACGGGCTAATTTCATGTGGTTGAGATGCTCATGTACTTGTTCTCCAGTGGCTAGGTTTTCCAGCTTGTACTTATTACCTGTGATATGCTCAAGAACTCTGTAAGGACCAAGAAACTTCTCAGTCAGTTTGTACATGGGACCATCTCGTCGCTGGTTGAGGATCATTACTAAAGATCCAGGTCCTATCTCGTAGGTTTAGCATGAGCGTTTTGTAACCGCGTGAAATCATCAGTAGCTTTAGAGAGATGTTCCTTGACCCTCTGGAACACCAGTTGAGTGTCTCTCCGTTTGACCTTAACATAGTCGTCATAGTTGTAGAGTGGCGCGGGCGGCGAGGAGATGATGGCATTAGGAAATCTCATGTCTGTCCCAAATAGCACAAAGTGAGGTGTGTCTCCTATGGAGGAGTTGACAGAGGAGTTTATCGAACATTGGACGATTGGCATAAGTTCATCCCATTTGTGACTGTCTCGATTGACTGTCACTCTGAGTGCGTCAAGGACCTTCTTGTTAGTTCTTTCAGCAAGGCCATTGCTAGCCGGCTGATAAGGCATTATATTACACTTTTTGATGTTGTACAATGTAGCCAGTTGTTCCAGGACAGAATTGTTGAATTCCGGGCCGTTGTCAGAGAGTATAACCCTAGGTGGACCATACCTGCAAATTATATGATCATGAAAGGCACTAGCTATAGTTTCTGCAGTCTTGTTTGGAATTGGAACCAGTTCACAGTATCTAGAGAAGTTATCTACCATAACTAGGAGATGTTTATTTCCTCTGGAAGTTTCAGCAAAATTGTTAACAAATCCATAGAAACACGATCCCAAGGTGCATTAGTCGTAGGGTAAGACTGAATCGGGTTCAGGCCAGCAACATGGCCTCTGTGAGCTAAGCAGGTTAGACATTGATCCACGTGACGTTCAATCTATTTGGCCATTTTGGGCCAGTAGTAAGTAAGACGAGCTTGCTTGATGGTGCGGTCCTTGCCAGGATGCGCACTGTGTGGGGCGTCGTGAACAAGTTTTAACACGGTAGGAACTATCGACGCAGGAATAACAAGTTGATGTACCAGTCTGGCAGGAGATCCAAGCATAACCTTGCGATGGAGCACATGATCTAAGAGTACTAGTTCCTTGAGTGGCACGGGTGGCTTGACCGAAAGAGTCGTGTGCGGGTCTACGAGAAAGCTTATGATCGGTGCCCACATTGGGTCTTGACGTTGTGCGAGTTCTACATCTCGCAAGTCTAACGAAGGGTATTCAACGTGAACAGGAGCAACGTAACGAGAGAGGGCATCGGCAACTACATTGTGTTTGCCAGGTAAGTATCCAAACGTGGGTAGGAACTCTTGTATGGTGAGCGACCAACGGGCGAACTTGCCTATGGGGTTCTTGTCTCTGAACAAGGGAATGATAGCTTGATGGTCCGTCAGTACATGGACAGGGTAGTTATAGATGATATCTCTGAAATGTTTGAGTGCCCACACGACAGCCAACGCTTCGCGCTCGGTTGTCGAATAATTCTTTTCAGCTTTGGAGAGGACTCGGCTCGCATATGCAATGGCATGTTCCTTTCTGTCGCTAGTTTGAGCGAGTACGGCACCTAACCCAATGTTACTGGCGTCAGTAACTAAATGAATGGTTTGGTGAAGTCTGGGAACTTGAGAACGGGAGAAGATATCAGGGCTTCTTTGAGCGTTTGAAATGCTTTCTCTTGATCAGTTGTCCAAACGAACGGAACGTCCTTCTTAAGGAGGTGAGTGAGAGGAGATGCAATCACCGAATAACCGGCAATGAAATGGCGGTAGAATCCAGCTAGGCCTACGAACTTTTGTACAGCTTCAGCATTATGAGGGACTGGAAAGTTCTTGACAGCTTCTATCTTTGAATCTAGAGTGGTGATGCCTTGTGAGGTGACGTTATGGCCGAGAAACTGTATTTTTTCTCTCATGAAGGCGCATTTGCTGAGTTTGATTTTCAGATTGGCTAAACTAGTTTCTGAAGGACTCGGTCCAAACTTTGGAGATGTGACGGTACATCCTTGGACATGATAATGAGGTCATCGAGGTAGACCATGAGGGTATTTCCTATCATTCGTCGAAACAGGTCTGTCATAAGCCTTGAGAAGGTAATAGGGCTGCTGCGTAAGCCAAAAAGCATGCGAGTGTACTGGTAATGACCATTAGCCCTCAAACCGCTAGGGGCCCAAATGGAATTCACACCCACAGGCGCAACAAAAAAAAAAAATCCAAAAAATTCTTTCGTCTTATAGAATTGTTTATTTTTGTTCCCTGATCACGGAAAAAATAACAAAAAAATCGTAGGTAGCATATTTTAGCCGCAGTAGGGTAGGGAAGTGTGGCAAAAAAGGGGCGTTGGCAGAGCCTTCGCCAGACGAGGTCTACTCCGCCCGAGCTGTCAGACGGCAGTTGCCACAAATATATTATTTCCTAATTATTTCAATGTCTCTGATTGATTTTTTCTTAGTTTTTTTGCAGTAATATTATTCCATACAGTGAATTGTGGTATATTTATATTATAAAATGTGTGAACCATCGCTGTACTCAAAATTATGGTGTGCATATAAGTGATTCAATTATTATGTTCATAAAACAATAAACAAATAGTTTTGCTGTTGTTACACTATATACACAGGTTATATATAAGTATCTGCATGTTTTGTTCACCATAACGAACTACTAAGTTGGTCTTGTGAGTCAAAAAGCAACGAGGAGTGGCCGCCACACACCAGCGAGCCACTCACTGCCACGCCCTCCCTCAACACCACCTCACTCACCCTCATTTACCTCCCACAATACTGTTTTTGCATTTATTCACTATACACAGACGTTATATATACGTATTTACATGTTTTGTTCACCATAACTGTACATCTAAGCTTGTATGGTGAGTAAACGCACAAAGACGTAGCTACTCCACAGTCAGCTGATCGGCGGCCACCCTCAAGGCCACACGCACTAATATTTCTCCTCCAACAATATTGGTTGTGGTGTTATTATGCTATATACACACATTATATATAAGTATCTACCTGTTTTATTCACCATACTTGTACAAATAAGCTGGTATGGTGCCCAAAGACCCTTTGTGGTCACAGGTAAACAACACGATAATTCCTGCAGACGACGCTCCTCTCACCAAAATGGCGGCTCCCAACCTACTCCTCTCGCTGTTATCTCACACTATACACACGTTATATGTAAGTATCTACATTTGTGTTCACCATAGCGAACCACTAAGCTGGTATGGTGAGTGCAGTCAATAAATGGTGGCCACACACAGTCAGAAGACAACGCCACAATCCTCCCTCCACAGCCGTACTCCTCCCTCCATCGAGCACAGCGCTAAATATCTCCACAATCAAGCTGTTATCAGAATCCTGGTCAGTTTTATCAAATTCAGGGGGCTTCAGTAATACTATCACTGCTAAATAATAGCAGTATCACTTATATTTTGGCATTTGTAGGCGATGCTGTGGTCACAAGCTGAACAGCGGTGCTGTGAGCTCGTGCTGCGTGCGCCAGCCTTGGTGGCTGGCGCAATACTGACGTTCTCACTCTCAAGAATGTTGGGCTGGATTTTTTTTCTAGGTGGGATCTGGCAACTATCAGTCGTGGCTGTACTATAGCTGCCCCTATCCCAGGCGGGGTGTTTAAATTATAGCGCTAGACACGAAATCATATATAAATGATGTGCGCGATTTCGGTTTTGTCATTGATATCATTTATATATGATATGCGCGGTTTAAGGGTTAGGGACGGAAAACGCCGTCAGTTCTCGACTTTCTGGTCGAGCGGTATCTGCCAAAATCCTTGCAATAAATCAAGTGTGGAAAAACCTTATTCTGACCTATGTTCTGCAATAAGTCAGTAAGCACAGGAAGTGGAAATCGATCGGGAATCGTAACTTGATTAAGTTTCCTGAAATCAACGACGGGACGCCAAGAGCCATCCTTCTTGGGTACTAAGATTAATGGAGCATTCCACGGTGAAGTACTTTCTTCAATAACGCCATCGTGTAACATCTCGTCAATGAGTCGGTTTGCAACGGCTCGTTGAGAATGAGGCAATCTGTACGCGGGTACAAAAATTGGGCGAGTACCTGGTTCCAGTGGAATTTTGTGAGTAATGAGGTGCGTCAGTCCAAGTTGTTCACCTGTCAGTGCAACAACGTTGCAATGCTTGTTGAGGATGGCCAATAACTGAGATTGGGCGTCAGGGAAGTCAGTGGCACTAAGATGCACAGGTGAGATCGCGATCTGATCTGGATGTGTTGTGTGAGAGAGTGCATGTACCATTTGGTCAATAGAGACCTCATCCACTACTCGCACCGGTAACGAATAATGGGCAAAGTCAACAATATGTGTGCCTGATGCAAGGTGAATGTTGGCATTGGTGACGTTGGCAACATAAACAGCAGTAGTGTTATTCTGCACCTGATGTAAGGACGGTTCTACGTAGGTACCATTGATTTGACATGTGTCACTGTCAGCTATTATGTGTTCTAGGTCAGATACACCAGGTATTTTGACAATAACCTTTGTTAGTGCATGAGAATGTAGTACTGTGTCTTGGTGTAAGATGCCTCTGACCTGACTGATGTTAGACTCCAGGCAAGTAAGGTAATGAACAATCGCTGGGGCCCCTTGCAAAGATTCATCGACCTCACCGACCTGCGAGACTGTGGAATCGTGCGTTGGTCTGGTGTCAGTAAGTGACTGAGTGACTGGTTTGTTTGGCGTGACTGGTGGTCTGGTGTCAGTAAGTGGCTGAGTGACGGGTTTGTTTGGGCGTGACTGGTTAAGTGTACCCTGGTCTTCCCTGGTTTGTATGTACCTGACATAGTCCCAGTGGTTGGTGAACTCATGTCCCATGGTGTACACACTGCAAAGAGGTACCACTGTATCACCAATTGTTGCTTCCCAACGGTAAGCGTCGATAGTAACTCGGTAGTCTCTCATGGTGTTTAATCCTAGTAAAATATCTCCAGGGAATCGTACTGCACCGGCTATCACACATGGCACGGTGAGTGATCTGTCATTAACTATTAACTCTATGTCTGCTTCACCTAACGTTGGAGTCATTCCTCCAGTAAGTCCACCAAGGTTGGAAACAGACGACTGTCGTATATCGAGTCGGTCGCGTAGGCCATGAAGGGCATCTTGTTTAATGATGTTGACTCGAGCTCCTGTGTCTAGGAAAATCTTAACATGTCGACCCTTCAGAGTGGCTGAAATCAGAGGACCTTCTGTGTCCTTGATAGGCAACCTGTTAAACATGTAATTACGAGACTGACACGGTCGATGTGGTGTCTGGAGTACATGTACATGAGTACCGTCAGTGTGTAGTTCGTCCATGTTATCCTCCTCTGCTAAGGTACCGTACCTGTTACAGGTAGGCACTGAGTATACAGGGAGGTCGTCTCGCTTCCCTACGTCATACCGTTTACCCAGGCTGCTATACCTTCCCCCGACTGAGAGTCATAGGGCTGATCTGTGTGTTCGTAGGTCATGTCTGCATTATCCCTGTCGGTCGTGGCGCCGTTTGTCACGCGCGAGTCACGGTGTCCATCTGTGTCGTGACTGTCAGTGGTTGCGAACCTAACATGGGCAGTCGGTCGGGTTGCAGGGCTACGTGTAGGGCTCGGTCGGCGCTGGTTAGTTGTTGCAGCCTGCGGTTGCTTACGGGAAGGAGGAGTAGGACTAGAACGGTTAGCCTGGTTAGTACCGCGACGGGCTCTACAGTCAGCAGTGTCATGTCCAGGTCGGCGGTGATATGTGCAATAAGAACGGGTGTGATCACGTGATCGGCCTGTGTAGTTATGTCTAGCATGCTGTTGGTAACGAGTGTTAGTTGATGTACACTCTGCTTTACGGTGTCCTGGTTTGCCACAGTTAAAACATTCTGGCGTTCGAGGTCGCTGAGGGTATTGAGGGGAACCTGTCCTGGAGTATGACCTGGGGCCATACGAAGGCGGAGGAGACCTAGCACGAGTCTGAACATGTCTAGGGGTAGAACGCGTGACAACGTTCACTGTGGTATGGGAACTGTTTGCACGAAAAACGGCAGAAAGCTGAGCAGAATCCCGGGACTTTAGCCTGTCTGTGGACTCTACCATGACGTCCATTAAGTCCCAAAGTGTGTGGGTAGGACCAAAATTCCTATCCTCGATGTCTTTCAGTATGGCCTCGGGGGCATGACTCTGCATGGCACCGAACGCCAATAGTTTACCCACATTCTGTATAGTGAGGCTTCCACTAGCATCCCATCTAGAACCCATCAAGGCTTTCTCCAGTGAGTCCTGTAGCGTAGCTAGACGCGTGGCAAAAGCATTGCGTGTTTCATCAGGACGCATTACTGCAGTAGCTAATTGGCGAGCAATGCCAAAGGGATCACGATCAACTACCGATATATATCTCCTACGAAAGAATTTCTTAAATTCATCCCAGTTTACAATTTTCTTTAAGTCAGGTGTTCCTGCTACGAGATACGCATCTCCAGATTTATAGTCAAGTGTGGACGTCGCCATACTGATATAGTCTGCGTCTGTGACAGCAGTACCCTTGCTCTTCGCTCTAGCCTCTACACTAGCGAACCATGTCTCCAAGAGGGTTGGATCCTTTCCACTAAACGGGCGAATGTCAACAGACTGTGTAAGAACTGTAACGGTGTTCGAGTTAGAACCCGCAGTATTCAGGGCTTGAGTCATGATTACTGAGTCGCTGCTGGTTGTAGAGGTTAATGAGGATAAGCTACTGAGAGCTGAGGTTGGGAGTTCACTGGCTAAGGATAAGTGAGCGAGCGTAGGGAGCTCACTAGTTAAGAGTAAGTTACTCTCGATAGTGAACGAGACCGTAGACTGTAGGGGTAAGTGCGCGAGCGAGGTCTGAGCGAGTATCGGTTATCCATAAAGTAAGTTTACATTGTGCCCACGAAAGTCTACAGTTTACTCTACTACACAAATAACAAAGGGTACTTAACTAGAGCTGAAGGCTGCTGGGGCTGCAATCCGTTCAACAGGGGCAGAGATGATCTGGTCGTCACAGGTCCGGCGTCGTGCGGCGTCGGGAGGCGGCAGAAGTCGTCAGGCCAGACAGCGAGAGGTGGTAAGGTGACGTCAGGCAGGCACCAAGGCTCGTTGAGTCACGGTGAGTCACGGCGAGTCAGCTGGTGGCGCGCGGTGAGTCAAGGACGGGCGCGCGCTGGGTGAGTGAGTCAGGGGCGCGCGCTGGATGAACAGACACGGGCGGGCGCTGGGTGAGTCAGCCACGCTGAACTGTTGTGATGCTGGCTGCTGTGCCCTGCTGTGTTGCTGTGCCCTGCTGTGTTGCTGTGCGCTGTGCTGCTGCTGCGCTGCTGTGTTGCTGTGCGCTGCTGTCCTGCTGTGAGCTGCTGTGCGCTGCTGTGTTGCTGCTGTGCTGCTGTGTTGCTGTGAGCTGCTGCTGTGCTGCTGTGAGCTGCTGTGCGCTGCTGTGTTGCTGCTGTGCTGCTGTGTTGCTGTGAGCTGCTGCTGTGCTGCTGTGAGCTGCTGCTGTGCTGCTTGCTGCTGCTGTGCTGCTGTGCTGCTGGAGGACAGGGGTGAATCCCACTATGCTGTCACCAGTGTTTCATCTGACGATGTTGTTGTAGAATGATTAGTTGTGGGCAGGAATTGGAGTACCAAACTTCAGCTGCTTTTCCTTAGTTTTATTAAAAATATATATATATTCTTGTACACCGGGCCAGGAGCTAACTAGTGTGTGAAGGGGAGCGCGTGTGGACACTCCAATGCCCAGGCTGTGTCTGGTCTGAGCTCTGCTGGGTAGGGCAGATTGCATTAAAATCTGCTGACCACGCTGACCACGTTGTTGATACTTATTAAGTTGTTTAGCTTAAGAGGGTATAGGTCACCCTATGTGTGAGGGTGAACTGGCGTCCAACACACTCACTTACATAGAGGTGCAGCGTCTCCAACTCACTTACACTAGAGGTGCAGCATCTCCCACTCTCTTATACAAGAGCTGCAGCGTATCCCACTCCCCTACAGTAGAGCTGAAGAGTCTCCCACTCTCTTACACTAGAGGTGCAGCGTTTCCCACTCTCTTACACTTGAGGTGCAGCGTCTCCCACTCCCCTACACTAGATCTGCAGTGACTGCCACTCCCCTACACTAGAGCTACAGCGTCTCCTACTCACTTACACTAGAGCTACAGCGTCTCCTACTCACTTACACTAGAGCTACAGCTTCTCCCACTCTCTTACACTAGGGCTGCATCGTCTCTCACTCACTTACAATAGAGCTGTAGCGTCTCTCACTCATTTACACTAGAGGTGCATCGTCTCCCACTCACTTACACTAGAGCTGCAGCATTTCCATCTACCCTACACAAGAGCTGCAACGTCTCCCACGCTCTTACACTAGAGGTGCAGCATCTCCCACTCCCTTACACTAGAGCTGCAGCGTCTCTCACTCATTTACAATAGAGCTGCAGTGTCTCTCACTCATTTACAATAGAGCTGCAGCTTCTCCCACACACTTACTCTACAGCTGCAGCGTCTCCCAATCCCTAACCTAGAGCTGCAGCGTCTCCGACTCCCGTACAGTAGAGCTGCAGCGTCTCCCACTCTCTTAGACTAGAGTTGCAGCGTCTCCCACTCCCCTACACTAGAGCTGCAGCGTCTCCCAATCTCCTACAGTAGAGCTGTAGAGTCTACCACTCTCTTTGACTAGAGTTGCAGCGTCTCCCACTCCCGTACAATAGAGCTGCAGCGTCTCCCACTCCCGTACAATAGAGTTGCAGCCTCTCCCACTTCCTACAGTAGAGCTGCAGTGGTTCCCACTCCCCTACTCAGAGCAGCAGCGTCTCCCACTCTGTTACACTAGAGCCGCAGCGTCCCCCCACTCCCCTAAAGTAGAGCTGCAGCGTTTCCCACTCTGTTACACTAGAGCTGCAGCGTCCCCCCCACTCCCCTAAAGTAGAGCTGCAGCGTTTCCGCTCTATTACATTGAGCCGCAGAGTCTCCCACTCCCGTATAGTAGAGCTGCAGAGTCTCCCACTCACTTACACAAGAGCTGCAGGGTCTCCCACTCACTTACACTAGAGCTGCAGCGTCTTCCACTCCCCTACACTAGAGCTGCAGCATCTTTTACTGCCTTACATTAGAGCTGCAGCGTGTCCCACTCACACTAGAGCTGCAGCGTCTCCCACTCACCTACACTAGAGCTGCAGCATCTCCCACTCCCTTACAGTAGAGCTGCAGCGTCACTCACCTCACTTACACTAGAGCTGCAGCGTCTCCCACTCACCTACACTAGAGCTGCAGCATCTCACCCACTTACACTAGAGCAGCGCTTTCCCACGCCCCTACACTAGAGCTCCAGCGCCTTTTACTCCATTACACTAGAGCTGCATCAACTCCCACTCACCTACACTAGAGCTGCAGCGTCTCCCACTCACCTACACTAGAGCTGCAGCGTCTCTCACTCCCTTACACTAGAGCTGCAGGGTCTCCCACTCACCTACACTAGAGTTGCAGCATCTCCCACTCCCTTACACTAGAGCTGCAGCGTCTCCACTCACCTACACTAGAGCTGCAGGGTCTCCCACTCCCATACAGTAGAGCTGCAGCGTCTCCCACTCCCGTACAGTAGAGCTGCAGCGTCTCCCACTCCCGTACAGTAGAGCTGCAACGTCTCCCACTCCCGTACAGTAGAGCTGCAGCGTCTCCCACTCCCGTACAGTAGAGCTGCAGCGTCTGCCACTCCCCTACACTAGAGCTGCAGCATCTCCTACTCCCCTACACTAGAGCTGTAGCGTCTTTTACTCCCTTACACTAGAGCTGCATCAACTCCCACTCCCTTACAGTAGAGTGTAGCGTGTCCCACTCACTTACACTAGAGCTGCAGCGTCTCCCCACTCACACTAGAGCTGCAGCGTCTCTCACTCCCTTACACTAGAGCAGCAGCTTCTGCCACACTCTTACACTAGAGCTGCAGGGTCTCCCACTCACCTACACTAGAGCTGCAGCGTCTCCCACTCACCTACACTAGAGCTGCAGCGTCTCCACTCACCTACACTAGAGCTGCAGCGTCTCTTTTTTTTAATTTAAATTTGCCCCGAGGGGCGAGTTTATTGGGCAGCGCCACTCATCTTGTGAGTGGACACACCGCCATAGTGACAGTATTGGGCAGCGCCACTCATCTTGTGAGTGGACACACCGCCATAGTGACAGTATTGGGCAGCGCCACTCATCCTGTGAGTGAACACCGCCATAGTGACAGTATTGGGCAGCGCCACTCATCTGTGAGTGGACACACCGCCATAGTGACAGTATTGGGCAGCGCCACTCATCCTGTGAGTGGACACACCGCCATAGTGACAGTATGGGCAGCGCCACTCATCTTGTGAGTGGACACACCGCCATAGTGACAGTATTGGGCAGCGCCACTCATCTTGTGAGTGGACACACCGCCATAGTGACAGTATTGGGCAGCGCCACTCATCTTGTGAGTGGACACACCGCCATAGTGACAGTATTGGGCAGCGCCACTCATCCTGTGAGTGGACACACCGCCATAGTGACAGTATTGGGCAGCACTATCCTCTTGTGAGTGGGACACACCGCCATAGTGACAGTATTGGGCAGCGCCACTCATCTTGTGAGTGGACACACCGCCATAGTGACAGTATTGGGCAGCGCCACTCATTGTGAGTGGACACACCGCCTAGTGACAGTATTGGGCAGCGCCACTCAACTGTGAGTGGACACACCGCCTAGTGACAGTATTGGGCAGCGCCAATCATCTTGTGAGTGGACACACCGCCATAGTGACAGTATTGGCAGCGCCACTCATCTTGTGAGTGGACACACCGCCATAGTGACAGTATTGGGCAGCGCCACTCATCTGTGAGTGGACACACCGCCATAGTGACAGTATTGGGCAGCGCCACTCATCTTGTGAGTGGACACACCGCCATAGTGACAGTATTGGGCAGCGCCACTCATCTTGTGAGTGGACCACACCGCCATAGTGACAGTATTGGGCAGCGCCACTCATCTGTGAGTGGACACACCGCCATAGTGACAGTATTGGGCAGCGCCACTCATCTTGTGAGTGGAAACACCGCCACAGTGACAGTATTGGGCAGCGCCACTATCTTGTGAGTGGGACAACCGCCATAGTGACAGTATTGGGCAGCGCCACTCATCTTGTGAGTGGACACACCGCCATAGCAGCATGTACATCACTCTCCAATAGGAAGAAAACCCGCTGGGTGTTCATCTGTCACTTGTACCCAGACACAGCTGGGACTTGCTTAACTGTCTCAAGTGAACAGCTCAACAAACAAGAAGATAACATCTATCAACCCTTAAAAGCTTACGTTATCTTGCAGGTGCAAAATGGGGAAATCTTTAAGAACAGTATCAATATTGACAAATAGGGTTTTCCTAACTCAAACAATGTGGGGGTTATTATTTACAAATATCCTAATGTCTCTCAGGTGTTCACATTCACGTAGATAGTGGTCAAGGCGGTGTCCGTCACTCTCACCACAGATTCTGCAACTTCGCTGATCAACTGTTTTCCATTCATATCTCCATGGATATTTGTATCCATGACGGATTCTTTACTCCACCTACACTAGAGCTGCAGCGCCTCCCACTCCCGTACAGTAGAGCTGCAGCGTCTCTCACCCGTACAGTAGAGCTGCAGCGTCTCCCACTCCTGTACAGTAGAGCTCCCGCGTCACCCACTCATTTACTCTAGAGCTGCAGCGTCTTCCCACTCCCTACATAGAGCTGCATCACCTCCGACTCCCACAGTAGAGCTGCAGCGTGTCCCACTCACTTACACTAGAGCTGCAACGTCCCACCCCACCTACCTAGAGCTGTAGCATCTCCCACTCCATTACAGTAGAGCTGCAGAGTCTCCCACTCCCTACAGTAGAGCTGCAATCAGCTCCGACTCCACTTACCGTAGAGCTGCAGCGTCTCCCAC
>WNGS01003658.1:6255-18673 GCA_020271785.1 Procambarus virginalis
CACCATCCCCCACACCCCCACACCATCCCCCACACCACCCAAACCATCCTCCACACCATCCCCCACACCACCCACACCCCCCACACCATCCCCCACACCACCCACACCATCCCCCACACCACCCACACCATCCCCCACACCACCCACACCACCCTCACACCACCCACTCCACCCACACCACCCACACCATCACCCACACCACCCACACCATCCCCCACACCACCCACACCATCCTCCACACCACCCACACCATCCGCCACACCACCCACACCATCCCCCACACCACCCACACCATCCCCCACACCACCCACACCACCCACACCATCCCCCACACCACCCACACCACCCACACCATCCCCCACACCACCCACACCACCCACACCATCCCCCACACCACCCACACCACCCACACCATCCCCCACACCACCCACACCACCCCCCACACCACCCACACCATCCCCCACACCACCCACACCATCCCCCACACCACCCACACCACCCACTCCACCCACACCACCCACACCATCCCCCACACCACCCACACCATCCCCCACACCACCCACACCATCCTCCACACCACCCCCCACACCATCCTCCACACCACCCACACCATCCCCCACACCACCCACACCATCCTCCACACCACCCACACCATCCGCCACACCACCCACACCACCCACACCATCCCCCACACCACCCACACCACCCCCCACACCACCCACTCCACCCACACCACCCACACCATCCCCCACACCACCCACACCATCCCCCACACCACCCACACCACCCACTCCACCCACACCCCCCACACCATCCCCCACACCACCCACACCATCCTCCACACCACCCACACCATCCCCCACACCACCCACACCACCCACACCCTTGTTAACCCTTAAATGGCGCATAGCTATATACCATTTGACACCCACAGGCGCATACAAAAAAAAAAAAAAAAAAAAAAAATTCTTCCTAACCTGTTAATTTGTGTTCACTGATCACGGGAAAATAATAAAAAAATCGTAAGTGGCATATATTGCCATAAGGCGGGGGGAAGTCTGGCAAAAAACAGGCGCTGACTCAGCGTGCGTCCCAGGCGGTCTGTTGATCGCCAGCTGTCAGGCAGGGTTGCCACAAAGAGATAATTACCTAATTATTTCAATGTCTCTGATTGATTTTCGTAGTTTTTTGCTGTAATATTATTCAATAGTGTGTAGTGTGATATATTTATATAATAAATGAGTGAATCATCGCTGTACTCAAAAATATGGTGTGCATATTGTTGATTCAATTATGTTCATCAAACAGTGAACAAATACTTTGTCGGTTATTACACTATATACACAGGTTATATATAAGTATCTGCATGTTTTGTTCACCATAACGAACCACTAAGTTGCTATTATGAGTCAAAAAGTAACGAGGAGTGACCACCGTGTACCAGCCAGCCACTCACGCCCTCCTCAAGTCACTTGACTCACCCACAATACTGTTTGCTTTTTTATTCACTATATACAGACGCTATATATAAGTATCTACATTCGTGTTCACCATAACGAACCACTAAGTGGTATGCTGAGTGGCAGTGCAGTGGCAGCCCGCCACTGGCTGCCACTCCCTCCCTCCCTCACCTCACCTGACTTGCCACCATTCTCCACCACCATACTGTTTTTGCTTTTATATACAGACGTTATATATAAGTATTTACATGTTTTGTTCACCATAACTGTACATCTAAGCTTGTATGGTGAGTAAAGGCACAAAGACGTAGGACCTCACACAGTCGGCTGATGGTTGCCGCCCTCAAGGCCAGACGCACTAATATTTCTCCTACAACAATACTGTTTGTGGTGTTATTACGCTATATACACACATTATATATAAATATCTACCTATTTCATTCACCATACTTGTACAAGTAAACTGGTATGGTGCCCAAAGACCATTGTGGTAACCAGTAAACATGATAAATTGTGCAGACGATGCCACCGCCCTCACCAAAATGGCGGCTCCCAACCTACTCCTCTTGCTGTTTATACCCTCTATATACACGTTATATATAAGTATCTACATTTGTGTTCACCATAGCGAACCACTAAGCTGGTATGGTGAGTGCAATCAATAAAAGGTGGCTACACGCAGTCAGAAGACATCGCCACCACCCTCCCTCCCACAGCATTACTCCTCCCTCCATGGAGCACAGCACTAATTATTATCACAATCCCTGCTATTATCAGAACCCTGGTCAGTTTTATCACAGTCAGAGGTCTTCTGTAATAATATTATCGCTACATAATAGCATGAACAAGTATATTATGGCATTTTTAGGCGATGCTGTGGTCACAAGCTGAACAGCAGTGCTGTGAGTTCATGCTGCATGCGTCAGGCTTGGTAGCTTACTCATTACTGAGGTTCCTAACACCCGGGAGTTTGGCCCACGTTTTTTTTTTAAAATGGCGTCTGTTTACAAGAGCCCTGATGAAGGTAATTACCTAAGTGTGTAATTACCTAAGTGTAGTTACAGGATGAGAGCTACGCTCGTGGTGTCCCGTCTTCCCAGCACTCTTTGTCATATAACGCTTTGAAACTACTGACGGTCTTGGCCTCCACCACCTTCTCCCCTAACTTGTTCCAACCGTCTACCACTCTGTTTGCGAAAGTGAATTTTCTTATATTTCTTCGGCATCTGTGTTTAGCTAGTTTATATCTATGACCTCTTGTTCTTAAAGTTCCAGGTCTCAGGAAATCTTCCCTATCGATTTTATCAATTCCTGTTATTATTTTGTATGTAGTGATCATATCACCTCTTTTTCTTCTGTCTTCTAGTTTTGGCATATTTAATGCCTCTAACCTCTCCTCGTAGCTTTTGCCCTTCAGTTCTGGGAGCCACTTAGTAGTACAGTATATCGCCATCCATGTATTTAAAAGCAATTCTGAAGTTAGATAGCGTGGCATAGGCTCCTCACACAATATTCTTTATGTGGTCCTCAGGTGATAGTTTTCTATCTAGAACCACCCAGATATTAACACCAAGTAAGGCATCCAGCACTTCCACTACCACGATAACATCATTTATATTTGCCAACATTCAAGGTATAAAAACACGCAAATCCAACAAAGTTCACTTTATAGACGGTCTCCTTCATGAGGCAAATGCAGTGTTTGCAGCCCTAACAGAAACCCACACAAAGGACTACCATGATGGTGAAATATGGATCTCAGAGTACAATCTTTTCAGATGTGATAGGAAACACCGGCTTCAGGGTGGGGTCAGCCTATACATCAAAGACACACTCATCTGTACTGAGCTGCTAAACACCTCAAATGATATGGTGGAAGTGCTGATAATCAAAATAGAGATTATAAATGTAGTTATTGTCCTTGTATATAAGTCACCGGAGGCAAACCCTCAGCAGTTTAATGACCAACTACTGAAAGTAGAACACTGCTTGGAAAACCTCACAAATCCAGCTCCGAACATCATCCTGCTTGGGGACTTCAACCTACGGCACCTGAAATGGAAGCACCTGGCTAATACAGTAATATCAGAAAGAATACCAGGAAGTAGCCTTAATGAACAGGCACATGCAAATGACCTGCTACGGATGTGCGACAGGTTTGCCTTAAACCAGCAAATAGTAGAACCAACCAGGAAGGAGAACACGCTGGACCTCATTTTCACTAATAATGATGAATTGATCAGGAACATAATGATTACAAATACCTGTTACTCAGATCACAACTTAATTGAAGTTATGACAACCATGGGGAATAGACCTTCAAAACCAGTCCAGATTCCCGGTGGAGGAGATTTCAGCAAATTCAACTTCAATAATAAACAGATAAACTGGGAGCAAATAAACCAGGACTTCACAGAAATAAACTGGGAAGAACAGCTAGGAAATGCGAACCTGAACCAGTGCCTGGAAAAAATAAGCTCAGTAGCACTAGAAATATGTACAAACCGCATCCCCCTAAGAAAAAAGAGGAAGAGATGCAGATTGGAACGAGAACGTCGTTCCCTATATAGGCGAAGAAAACGAATCGCGGTACAACTTGAGAGTCGCACCCTATCTCAGGAACGGCGAAGAAGGTTAGGTAGCGAAATAGGAAAAATTGAACTCAAGCTACAAGAATCATACAAAACGCAGGAGAGGGAAAGAGAGCAAAAGGCCATCAGTGAAATAGAGAGAAACCCGAAATATTTTTTCTCCTATGCAAAATCAAGATCAAAAACCACATCTAGTATCGGGCCCCTGCGAAAGGAAGATGGAACTTTCACCGATGACAACAAAGAAATGAGCGAGCTACTGAGGAAGCAATACGACTCTGTCTTCAGCGAGCCATTAAACGCACTAAAGATCGATAACCCAAATGAATTTTTCATGGATATGATACCAACATCAAATCATATATCAGACGTCACCCTATCCCCACTGGATTTTGAAGAAGCCATAAACAGTATGCCTATGCACTCCGCACCAGGCCCGGATTCTTGGAACTCCATATTCATCAAGAACTGTAAAAAACCACTATCGCAGGCCCTTCACATTCTGTGGAGACAAAGCCTAGATACTGGCGTTATTCCTGATATACTAAAAACAGCAGAGATAGCACCACTTCATAAAGGAGGAAATAAGGCAGAGGCAAAAAATTACAGACCGATAGCACTAACATCGCACATCATAAAAATTTTTGAGAGAGTGCTAAGAAGTAAGATCACAAAATACATGGAATCACAGCATCTCCATAACCCCGGACAACATGGTTTCAGAACAGGGCGCTCTTGCCTGTCGCAGTTGCTGGACCACTATGATATGGCATTAGATGCTATGGAAGACAAACAAAACGCTGATGTAATTTACACAGATTTCGCAAAAGCTTTTGATAAATGTGACCATGGTGTTATTGCCCATAAAATGCGCTCAAAAGGAATTACCGGAAAAGTAGGCAGATGGATCTACAATTTCCTGACCAACAGAACCCAATGTGTAATAGTCAACAAAATAAAATCCAACCCGTCAACCGTTAAGAGCTCAGTCCCCCAGGGTACTGTGCTTGCTCCAGTACTTTTTCTCATCCTCATATCGGACATAGACAAGAACACAACCTATAGCACTGTATCATCCTTTGCAGATGACACTAGGATCTTCATGAGAGTAGGCAACATAGAGGACACGGCAAACCTCCAGTCAGATGTAGATCAGGTCTTTCTATGGGCTACAGAAAATAATATGGTGTTTAACGAAGACAAGTTCCAGCTCATGCGCTATGGAAAAAATGAAAATATAAAAACGGAAACCACGTACAAAACTCAGGCAAATCATAACATAGAACGAAAAGGCAATGTAAAGGATCTGGGTGTACTCATGTCGGAAGACCTTACCTTTAAAGAACACAATAAAGTAGCCGTCACAACTGCAAGAAAAATGACAGGTTGGATAACAAGAACTTTTCACACTAGAGATGCTATACCGATGATGACACTTTTCAAAACGCTTGTGCTCTCTAGAGTGGAGTACTGCTGCACAATGACAGCCCCTTTCACTGCTGGTGAAATTGCTGACCTGGAGAGCGTGCAGAGATCCTTTACTGCTAGAATCCACTCGGTAAAACATCTAAACTATTGGGACCGACTAAAGAGCCTAAATCTGTATTCCCTTGAGCGCAGGCGGGAGAGATACATAATAATTTACACGTGGAAAATATTAGAGGGGCTGGTCCCAAACCTGCACACAGAAATAACATCACATGAGACCAGAAGACATGGCAGGATGTGCAGAATACCCCCGTTGAAAAGCAGAGGTGCAACTGGTACTCTGAGAGAGAACTCTATCAACATCAGAGGCCCGAGACTGTTCAACACGCTTCCACTACACATAAGGGACATAACTGGCAAACCCCTCACAGTGTTCAAGAGAGAACTGGATAAGCACCTCCAAAGGATACCTGATCAACCAGGCTGTGACTCATACGTCAGGCTGCGAGCAGCCGCGTCCAACAGCCTGGTTGATCAGTCCAGCAACCAGGAGGCCTGGTCGATGACCGGGCCGCGGGGACGATAAGCCCCGGAAGCACCTCAAGGTATCCTCAAGGTAAGGTACCCCTAGATCTCTTTCTTTATCAGAATTCTTTAAAGATTTCTCACATAATATATAGGTTGTGTGGAGTGTATGTTCTCCTATTCCACATTCCATAACATGGCATTTATTAACATTAAATTCCATTTGCCAAGTGGCGCTCCATGTACTTATTTTGTCCAGGTCTTCTTGAAGGGCATGACACTCATCTAAGTTTCTTATCCTTCCTATTATCTTAGCATCATCAGCAAACATGTTCATATAATTCTGTATACCAACTGGTAGATCATTTATGTAGACAATAAACATCACTGGTGCAAGAACTGAACCCTGTGGTACTCTACTTGTGACATTTCTCCAGTCCGATACATTGCCTCTGATCAATGCCCTCATTTTTCTATCAGTCAGAAAATTTTTCATCCATGCTTGTGAACCCAATGTGGTGAACCCCGTGTATCCGCGGGCCGTTTAAATCTTGCGTAGTACTCCAAAGCATCACATGATGCGATGCGCAATTTACTGCAAGTTGGTCAAAGCCTCATATGATGCGATGCGCAGTTGAAGGGTTAATGTTTCACACATTTCCTTTTCATTTTCCATGTATCTGTCTCCCATTTTTAACCTATGAATATTATCCTTTACCTGCAGCTTGCTTTTAATGAATTTATAGAAAAGGCCTGGATCTGATTTACATTTGTGTGCTATACCATTCTCAAAGTTCCTCCCTGCCTCTCCTCCTTGTGTGTGTTTGTAATTACCTAAGTGTAGTTACAGAATGAGAGATATGCTCGTGGTGTCCCATCTCCCCAGCACTCTTTGTCATATAATGCTTTGAAATTACTGACGGTTTTGGCCTCTTCCACCTTCTCATTTAACTTGTTCCAAACGTCTACCACTCTGTTTACAAAAGTGAATTTTCGTATATTTCTCCGGCAGCTTTGTTTCGTTAGTTTAAATCTATGACTTCTTGTTCTTGAAGTTCCAGGTCTCGGGAATTCTTCCCTATCAATTTTATCAATTCCTGTTACTATTTTGAACGTGGTGATCATATTGCCTCTTTTTCTTCTATCTTCTATCTTCTAGTTTTTACATATTTAATGCCTCTAACCTTTCCTCGTAGCTCTTGTCCTTCAGTTCTGGGAGCCACTTAGTGGCATGTCGTTGCACCTTTTCCAAATTGTTGATGTGCTTCTTAAGATATGGGCACCATACATATTCCAGCGCTGCATATTCCAGCTTTGGTCTAATAAAAGTCGTGAACAATTTCTTTAGTATTTCTCCGTCCATGTATTTAAAAGCAATTCTGAGGTTAGAAAGTGTAGCATAGGCTCCTCACACAATGTTCTTAATGTGGTCCTCAAGTGACAGTTTTCTATCTAGAACCACCCCTAGATCCCTTTCTTCGTCAGAATTCTTTAAAGATTTCTCACATAATTTATAGGTTGTGTGGGGTCTATGTTCTCCAATTCCACATTCCATAACATGGCATTTATTCACATTAAATTCCATTTGCCAAGTATTTCTCCATATACTTATTTTGTCCAGGTCTTCTTAAAGGGCATGACAATCATCTAAGTTTCTTATCTTCCCTATAATCTTAGCATCATCAGCAAACATGTTCATGTAATTCTGTATTCCCACTGGTAGATCGTTTATGTAGACAATGAACATTACCGGTGCAAGAACTGAACCCTGTGGTACTCCACTCGTGACATTCCTCCAATCCGATACCTTGCCTCTGATTACGGCCCTCATTTTTCTGTCAGTTAGGAAATTTTTCATCCATGTTAGTAGCTTACCTGTCACTCCTCCAATATGTTCCAGTTTCCAGAACAACCTCTTATGGGGAACTCTGTCGAAAGCCTTTTTTAGATTCAGATAGATACAGTCAACCCAACCATCTCTTTCCTGTAAAATCTCTGTGGCTCGATCATAAAGATCATGTGTATGTTTCAGTGTGTGAATAGGTTTGTTGTTGTGTTGCCACAGCTCTTGATCACATCTGGACCAACATAACCTCTCCCCTTACTTCAGGGATAATCACTGATACTGTAGCACTACAGACCATTACCCCACATTTCTCCTAACCATCATTCACAAACCACCTCTAGATACAAGGAAGATAAGTTTTAGGCTGCACAATGAAACTTCTATAGGCAATTTTATAGCTGCTGCAGCTAATATCAACTAGGAGTCCGAATTAGGTACCATAGGGGACATCAACCTAGCAGTGCAATCATTTCTTCAAAAAACTCCCAGCCTTTATAACACCCACTGTCCTATGCTAACGAAACAAGTCACAACTAAAAGGTTAAACAATCCTTGTCTTACAAAGGGAATACTTAAATCTATTAATAAAAAACATGACCTTGAGAAGAAGTATAGGTTAGGTATCGTCTCCAAAGAACTTTCAAAGAATTACTCATCGTTACTATCTAAAATAATTAGAAGAGCCAAAATTAAATACTACGAAGATAAATTTACTCAAAGGGCAACATCAAGAAAACATGGAGCACAATTTCACAAATATTGGGATCAAAAAGATTTTAAATAACAAACCAATAATCCTGTCCAATAACGATGGCCTGCATTCAGCCTCTGATACTGCTATTGAATTCAATAGGTTCTTCTCATCCATTGGGTCATCCCTTGCTAATGATATTCCATCTTCCAGTACTAATGTTCAGGACTATCTTACAGGTAACTACCCACAGTCTCTGTACCTAACACCCACTTATTCCACTGATGTAAATGAGGTAATCCTTTCCCTTAAGACCAAGTCTAGTGCCCTTGTGGAGATACTAACTCTAATCTGCAAAAAAGCCTCCAGATCTTTAGCCCCTGCCATTGCATTGCTCTACAACAAGTCACTTGAACTCCAAACTTTTCCAGATATTCTAAAAAATGCAAGAGTAACCCCAGAAATGTGGTGATTTCACTGATGTCAACAACTTCAGACATATATCAATTCTGCCAAACTTGTCAAAAATATTTGAAAAACTTATCTACAAGCAGCTTTACTCTTATCTAGCCAAACACAATATACTAAGCTCTTGTCAATATGGCTTCAGACCCAAAAAAAGCACTAACGATGCACTTATTAGTATGATTAACTTGATACATGCAGCTCTTTAAAAATGAGTTCCCTGTTGGGTTATTTGTGGACCTACATAAGGCTTTTGACACTGTCAACCACCAAAACCGTCTTCTTAAATTACATCATTATGGAGTCAGAGGTCACTCCCTGCAATACCTTCAGTCCTACCGTACTGACAGGCTCCAGTATGTTTCTGTGAATAATTCCATTTCTCCGACACTACCTATAAACATTGGTGTTCCACAGGGCAGCATACTTGGCCCTCTCCTCTTTCTCATCTACATTAATGACCTTCCAAATGCCTCTCAGCAACTCAAACCAATCTTATTTGCTGATGACACAACTTTCATTTTCTCCAGTCCTGACCCTCTTGCTCTAAATGTCACTGCGAATACTGAACTAAATAAAGTCCATCTTTGACTAACTGCTATCAAACTCACCCTTAACATTGACAAAACTTTCTATATTTTGTTTGGTAATAAATCCTGAAATGAAATTAATCTAAGAATAAACAATATACAAATCAGTAGTAAAGTTGATGGTAAATTCCTTGGTGTCCTCATCGATAACAAGCTGAATTTCCAGGGACACATTCTAAATATAGCAAAAAAAGTTTATAAAACTGTTGGCATTCTTTCTAAGATCAGATATTATGTTCCTCGCCCTGCCCTGGTGACGCTCTGTTACTCTCTCATCTATCCTTATCTCAACTATGGTATTTGTGCTTAGGGTTCTACTACCCAAAATCATTTACGTCCTCTAATTACCCAACACAAAGCTGCTATTAGAACAATATCTAACTCTGGCCCCAGACAGCTTCTGTACCTTTACTCAAATCTCTGAATATGTTAGATATTAAGTCACTGCACATCCTCTCTTGTGAACTCCATATATTTAAAACTCTGAATTGTAATGTCAATCCTGACCTTCAACGCTTCCTAGAAGGTTGTAACAGAACTCATGGGCACCACCAGAAACAAATACCTATTTGATATTCCAAGAGTATGACATAATCAAACTAGGAATGCTCTACAAATCAATAGACCCAGAATGTGGAATGACCTTCCCAATCATGTCAAAGATTGTACCTCTCTCAACCAGTTTAAGATGAAATACTACCTAATTAACTCCATGTAACCTACCTTACTCTAAATGTCAACCCATGTCTTGCGATTTAAAAAAAAATGCTGTTTGTTGACCAACTTGTATACAGTATTGGCTATTTTCTACCATGTTCCCCCCTTTTTCTGGGGGGAGCCCCGTCGGCTCCCCGGAGCTATCCCAGGCTGATATGCTAATTTCAGACTTTGGCATCAGTCATGTGTATGGAGTTCTTAGGCCTACCGGAGACCACGGCCAGAACCGGGCCCCCTCAGAGAGGCACGGGGAGCAATGGCCTATAGAAGCCCCCGTGTGGTTGGAAGCATTCTATGTCTGCCATCGACCGGGACAGGCACCCAGAAAGGTAAGCGCCCCAAAACAAACCCCTATTCTGGTTAAAATTGCTACCAAAATCCGAACTAGTGGATAGAACTCCCAAACAGAAAAACAAGCAAACTAGTGTGACGTCACACGTCACCGCGCCGCTGTCTGCGCAGCTCCCCCCTCCCCGGGAGGGGGAAGGTGGAGCCCCAGACCTCCCACGCCGGCTATCCACCCATCAGTTCTTCGGCTGATGCTATAGGCACCGGTTATGTGCTCCGGCTCCAGTGGTTGTTTCAGCACTGCACCTAGAGTGTGGTGTCTGTTTTCTAGGTGGTGCGCGAGCCGGGAGTGATTCTCCAGTACTCGGGCTGCATGCGCCTAGGGTTCCCTTCCCTAGGTGCCCTGTAAGTACTGCCCTTGGGACTTGGGGCCACCTTCCACAAGTTCCTTGGGGTCTGCCCCTGCTAGGCCGTTTACTGCTTGGTTTTCGGCCGCTCTTTGTGTGCTCGGGTGTTCTGTCTCCCTTGTTCGCCTTAGAGTAAGGGGCAGTTTTGCACTGGTGGGGCGCAGGGTACTGTGCAGCTTGTCTTTTCCCAATCATAGCGGCCGGCTCTGTTCCGCTTGGGTACGCTGTCCTCTTGCGGGGTTTTCTTTTTCTTTTTGTTTATCTACCTGGTGGGGGGGTCTGCCTTCGTTCTTGCCCCTGGTGTCCCTTGTGTTCTGAGTTTTCTGGTGGTACCCCCTGCTAGGTCCCCGTGAGTGTACACGTCCCGGGGGTTCAGCTCTTAGAAAGTTGTTTGGTAGTTTTGGGTGCCGGTTAGCAGTACCCTGCCTGGGATTACCTGAGCGCGAGTCCTCTTATAGTAAACGCTCGGGACCCTGGGAAACCCCTGGGGGCGCGTGGGTCCGATGGATGTGACCCCAGAGCCCCCCCCTCGCTTCCAGCGAGTTTGAGGGTTGCTCACCCCTTGTCTCTGGGTGACTCTCTGTTTTGCCTCCGTCTGCTGCCTGTGGGGTCGGTGACACCTTCGACCCGGAGCCCTGCGAGTTTGTTGCTCGTTATGGCTCGGTTACCCAGTTGTGCTCAGCTGGTGCGGGCAGCAGAGGCGTTGCACTTGAGCCTTGGTGGTGGCAACGCTCTCGTGGTAACTCCCCGGGAGCCCCGGGGCTGCCCCGTTTTGGTTCTTGTTTTTCCCCTGGATTCCCCTTCCTGCCTGCATCCGGTTCCTTACCGTCTGTAGGTTCAGGCGGGGTTTGGTGGTGTTGAGACTCGGGCAGTCTCGGGGAAATCCCCTTCCGGGGTAGTGACGGGGGCATTCGAGCCTGTTCCTCCAGCCGTGTTGTAAGAGTCTGCCAGTGGGCTCCCTTCCTTAGTGTTTTCACGGCTGTCCCGGTTTTCTGGTACGGCCGGGGCTTTAGGGGGACGGCTCGGCCCCGGGGCCTGTTGTGTGGGTTCCCGGGGCTGCGGAGGGGCTGACTTGGGGGGCCTTGGCCCCATAGGACCCCGTGGGGTTTTTATCCCCCTCTCGGCGGGGCTTGTGGTTACGCGGAGTGGGGTTTTCCTCTCCACTCGCCGTACGTGCTGTTGGGCGTTGGCCCCTCCCCGGGCTCGGTTCCTTGGCCTTTGAGTCGGTTGGTTCCGTCCTGTGGGTGGATGTTTCCCCCCACCCCCTTTTTTTTGGGGGGGGGACGGTGTTTTCGTCATGTTTCCCCGTTTGGGGTTCTACATGACTACTGGTCTCGGGTGCGCATGCGCCTTTGTGTGCCTTCGGGACTGTTTTGGCTTCCGTGTTCTCGAGGGTCGGGAAGGTTTTTT
>WNGS01003658.1:48618-67199 GCA_020271785.1 Procambarus virginalis
TTAATTTGTATAGAGTGTTTACAAAGATTGTTTGACCCTGGGGATATCAAAAAATTTATTTATTTCTGTTTGGTGATAATGGGTCCTCTTACATCTTTCCAGGGGAGAGTTTCAGAGCATGTTTGCATTTAAGAAACAGGGTTTTGTAAATGCAGTTGACACAAGAAAATGTGGGGAGGATGTTATATTTAGCATGTTAAGGGATTTTAAACAAGGGAGCTGAGTATTGTCTGGAAAGCGGAGTTAGTTATTATTCTGATAGCACAATTTTGCCGGTCGGTGGTGGTGATGGGCTTTAAGGTGGTTTTGCAGTGGAAGACCCCCCATGCACAGATACCATAATTAAGATCAGGGGGGTATTAGTGCATAATACAGTGAGAGGAGAGCAGAGTTCTGGAATATAATATTCTTTATTTTAAGAGGTATACCAACTGTCCTTAGAGCACTTTCTTAGTATAGGTGTGTTGAATGTTGGGGCTGCTGAAGTTGAGTCTTCTGTCTAGGAATAGGCAAGAAACTTGCCCATCTTTTTATTACTGATGTTAATGTTGCTATCTGAAGCTGAATTGGAATTGTGATGATTTGCTTCCAAATAAAGTGTAGTAAGTCTTTTCTATGATTAATGTTAGTTTGTTTTAGTTGAAATCACACTTATAGTTGGACTTTTGTCTTTTTTTTTAATTATTCACAACATTATGTAGTGTATGGGGTTGAGGTCTGAATAGATAAGGGGTATTGCATAGTCGGCCAAACCAATATAGGTTTGAGAAATATTAGAGGAACATAGGCATATCTTCATATATGCATAAGAAATATAAGATGGTACCAATGGATGCTGCCCTGTGGCACTCCAAACGGTAGAATTGGATAGAGTGGAAGAAGATGTATCATGATGGGTTTACACATGGTGTCTGTCCACTGAAGTAGATAGTGACTCGGATGTAGTCAAGGGCAAGGGATTCCATAATGCTGGAGTTTAAGAAAGATGTAGTTTGTGATTAACAGTATCAAAAGGCTTTTTCCCTTAGGTCAATGAAGAGTCCAATCAGGAACTCATTTTTGTCAAGGGCTGAGTAGATTACGTTAAGGAGACTAATGATTGCATCGGTGGTGCTCTTTTGGGACCGGCAGCCATAGTACTGGCAGGGGCAGAGTATGTCGAATTTTACGAGGTATAGGAATACGAGCTCGTCTGTTTGTAAATAATTTTTTCAAATATTTTTGATAGAATGGGTAGATTTGATATTGGTCTATAATTGTTTATGTCCGCCGGATTGCCTCCTTTATGGACTGGCGTTACTCTTGCTCTTTTGAGGATATCAGGGAAGGTGTGACACTCTATAGATTTGTTGAACAGTAGAGCTATGGGTGGGGCAAGGGCATGGGAGGCACTCTTGTATACAATGGACGGAATTTCACTGGTGTTCCCTGCCTTGGTTTTTAGAGAGTGTATGATGGACACAACATCTGCCAGGCTGATTGGTGAAAGGAGAAGAGAGTTTGGATAGCTGCCTGAGAGATGTGTGTTAATGTGTCTGAGTCTGTGGGATTTTACTGGCAAGATTAGCACCAACCGATGAAATGAAACTATTAAATTCATTTGCCATTTCTAAATCAGTTGACGGTATATCTACATCCTTGTAGAGTTTATTTGGTTATGTGAGTGTTGTTTAGTTCCTAGGATACTAGAGATTGTTTTCCAAGTGCTTTTCATGTTGCCTTTTGCTTCATTGAATCTATTCACATAATATGCAAGTTTTGCCTTTCTTATGATAATGGTAAGCATTGATGAGTACCTTTTAGCTACTTCCTTTGAAACTAGGCCAATCCTAAGTTTCTTTTCAAATTTTTATTTCTTGTTGATTGAGTTGAGAATACCACTTGTGAGCCATGGATTGTTTAATCTTTTGTCAGTTACTTGCTTGGTAAGAATGGGACAATGAAGGTTGTAGAGGCTTAGAGTTTTGGAGAGGAAGAGGTTAGCTAATGAATTTATATCCTTGGTATTATTGAATTCAGAATCCCAGTTAATATTGTGAAGTGCATTTGTAAGATTGCCTAAAGCTGATTCACGGTGTAGCCTAAATGAAAGTTTCTTGCTTTTGGTGGTGTAATGTCCATGTTCGCTGTGAGAAAGGTAGGATAGTGGTCAGTTGTTCTGTCGTAGATTATACCAGATACAAGGGGAGCTGTTATGTTTGTCCATATGTGATCCAAGGTAGTGGCTGATGTTTGAGTGACTCGGGTAGGTTTGGTGATTGTGGGGATTAGCATACAGTAGTTCATGCTGTTAAGGAAATAGTCAACTTGAGAGCAATTTTGTTGACCCAGGTCAATATTAAAGTCTCCTCCCAGAAGGATGTGGTTTTTGTTGAGATTGTTGTTTATAATAAGATTCCTTAGGTTATCTGAGAAAGAAGCTATGTTAGTGTTAGGAAATCTATAAATGGCTCTAATAGTCAAAGAGGATTTAAGCGATTTAATTGTAAACTGAGCAAAAGTATATTCACAGTAGTCGTCTCTGTCACTAATGACACTGTTGCAGATAAATGTATCTCGGTAATATATAGCTGTGCCACCACCTTTTTTATTAGGCCTACAGTTATGAATGGCTTTATAACCAGCTAAGTTGTAAAGTTGGGTATAGTCTTTATTTAGCCAAGTTTCTGTTAAAATAATGAACGATAAGTTAGTACCTAGTGCTGTGAGTAATGCATTTATATCGTCAAAATGTTTACCAAGTGATCTAACATTTTGATTGTAAACTGATAAACAGGTGCTATTTTGGAGTTTGCTTTTTGCCTGGTGTGCTGTGAAATACTTGCAATAATGATGATATATGTGCTGGTTGGTGTAGATATGAGACAGAAGATTTTGATCAGGATCAATATCAATGTGCATAGAGATGCAGAGGGATCACGATACAAGATACACGATATAGCAAAACACAAGAATAGAAGCAAATACACATAAAATAGTAACAAATTAGAAGTAAAATAAAGATCCAATAGATAGCCAGGAAGGACACAGAAGTTAGATAAAAGAAAAAACAAAAAATCAGTAGAGACTGACAATATAAATGTAAAAATAAAAATAATAAAAAAAATAGTAATCATAAAGTAAAATGATCTTAAAGATAATTAGCTTAGTAATGGTTAATTAAAATCCTATAGTTGGTATGAAACTAAGAAAACAAAGTGAGCTCAAATAGATAATTCCAAGAAAAAAAAAGATGACATATAAATCTAAGTAAATCTAGAAATTTACTCAAATATAAATCTAAGTGTAAAAATAATCAGGGTGAGAGTATATTCATGTGGAAGATTTTACTATGATACTGAGGTAGATGCTTATATAAACAATTATACTATTAATTAATTCCAATAAATGATTACAAGAAACAAATACCAAGTTACTTTAAATATAACAGGGTAATAAAAAGCCCTAGGTTTAGTGACAAGGGGATTAACTCTTCAATTGCGCATCGCATCATATGATGCTTTGACCGACTTGCAGAAAATTGCGCATCGCATCGTATGATGCGTTGGAGTACTACGCAAGATTTAAACGGCCCGCGGATACACGGGGTTCACCACACCTTCATCAGGGCTCTTGTAAACAGACGTCATTTTTAAAAAAAATCGTGGGCCAAACTCCCGGGTGTTAGGGGCCTCAGTATCGAGTAAGCTACCAAGCCTGACGCACGCAGCATGAGCTCACAGCACTGCTGTTCAGCTTGTGACCACAGCATCGCCTAAAAATGCCATAATATACTTGTTCATGCTATTATGTAGCGATAATATTATTACAGAAGACCCCTGACTGTGATAAAACTGACCATGGGTCTGATAATAAGAGGATTGTGATGATATTTAGCGCTGTGCTCCATGGAGGAAGGAGTAATGCTGTGGGAGGGAGGGTGGTGGCGTTGTTATCTGACTGTGTGTGGCCACCTTTTATTGACTGCACTCACCATACCAGCTCAGTGGTTCGTTATGGTGAAAACAAATGTAGATACTTATATATAACGTGTGTATAGAGAGTATAAACAGCAAGAGTAGGAGATTGGGAGCCGCCATTTTTGTGAGAGAGGAGCGTCGTCTGCAGGAATTATCGTGTTGTTTACTGGTGACCACGATGGTCTTTGGGCACCATACCAGTTTACTTGTACAAGTTTGGTGAATAAAACCGGTAGATATTTGTATATAATGTGTGTATATAGCGTAATAACACCACAAGCAGTATTGTTGGAGGAGAAATATTAGTGCGTCTGGCCTTGAGGGCGGCAGCCATCAGCTGACTGTGAGGTCCATCAGTGGCAGTGGCAGCCAGTGGCGGGCTGCCACTGCCTGCCACTGCCACTCAGCATACCAACTTAGTGGTTCGTTATGGTGAACACGAATGTAGATACTTATATATAGCGTCTGTATATAGTGAATAAAAGCAAAAACAGTATTGTGGGAGGAGAATGTGGGCGAGTCAGATGACTTGAGGGAGGGCGTGAGTGGCTGGCTGGTACACGGCGGTCACTCCTCGTTACTTTTTGACTCATAATAGCAACTTAGTGGTTCGTTATGGTGAACAAAACATGCAGATACTTATATATAACCTGTGTATATAGTGTAACAACCGACAAAGTATTTGTTCACTGTTTGATGAACATAATTGAATCAACAATAAGCACACCATATTTTTGAGTACAGCGATGATTCACCCATTTCATTATATAAATATATCACACTACACACAATTGAATAATATTACAGCAAAAAAACTACGAAAAATCAATCAGAGACATTGAAATAATTAGGCAATTATCTCTTTGTGGCAACTCCGGCCTGACAGCTGGCGATCAACAGACCGCCTGGGACGCATGCTGAGTGAGCGCCTGTTTTATGCCAGACTTCCCTGCCCTATAGCGGCCAATATATTCAACTTACGATTTTTTTATTATTTTTCCCGTGATCAGTGAACACAAATTAACAGGTTAGGAAGAAAAAATATTTTTTTTTTTGTATGCGCCTGTGGGTGTCAAATGGTATATAGCTATGCGCCATTTAAGAGTTAACTAAGACCAAATAATTAAGAGTAAAAATTTCAACAATTTCAGCAATTTCAACAACATAGATGACAAACAAAAAATAAAATTAAAAAACCTTTGGAAAGGAAAGGCAGAGCTTAAGTACACTTTGGTAGTATGTGAGACTACAAGTTATGTTCTGGTTATTCAGCTGTTATCCCACAGTCATCCAGGAAAGAAGTGAGGTGTGCCTCAGTGGTTATGACATAAGTTTTTCCAGTCAGTCTTCCTAGCTATTATTTTACCATCTCGCACAAAACAATGTTTAATAGCAGGGGATCTTTTGTAGATTCCACGTAGTTTAAATAAGAGATTTTGTCTGAATCTGGTTAGACATTCGTTCACATAAACATTGGATTTCATAGCGACTGCAGCAGTGATAAGGTCTGACTTGCGGGAGCAGCTATCTAATTTCACACGAATCTTCCTGTTATTTGTACCAGATGATTTCGTACCCACTCTATAAGCTGACTTGATGTCACTTGCTTCCATTGAATAATTCAGCTTAGTACGCAATTCCTGGATCACGATGGCAGTACAGTCTTCTCTGTCAGTTTCATGGGGAAAATCATATGATGAGATGATGAAAGAATGAAGGAGCTTAAGTTGGTCTGATTTGTCTTTGGTTGCAGTGTGTTGCTGTTTTAGGGAGTTAAAATGGTTCTCTAACTTTTGTAACATCTCTTCTTGCTTCTTAGAGGTTTCTGCTGATTTAAAGTTAGTAACCGAGATCTGAAGAGAGCTTAATTCCTGTTCGAGGTGGTCGACTCTGGCAGACAGATCTTGGTTAATCTTTTGCATGGCCAAAGCATCACTCTGTAGCCTCATTATCAGGTCCGACTGCTCTCGGATTATAGACTTTTGGTCATCATGTATCTTGTATATATCTCAAAAAAAAAAAAAAAAAGAGTTGTTACATTCTTGTACAGCCACTAGTACGCGAAGCGTTTGGGCAGGTCCCTGGAATACGATCTCCGCCGCGAAGAATCGTTTTTTCATCCAAGTACACATTTTACTGTTGCGTTAAACAGAGGCTACAGTTAAGGAATTGCGCCCAGTAAATCCTCCCCGGCCAGGATACGAACCCATGACATAGCGCTCGCGGAACGCCAGGCGAGTGTCTTACCACTACACCTCGGAGACTGTAAACTGACTGTAATCTGAGTCAATAGTTTGAGCCATGGATTATCAGCGAGACGCTTAAAGTCGGAACATGGGGAGGCAGCTCGTTTAAGTTGCTCCTTATGGTTACATAACTGTTGCATGGCTCAAGTCAGTAATGATGCTTCACTCAGCTGGGAAGGTTTGTTATTGTTGTCGAAGGAAGGGTCGGTAACCCCCCCGGCAGCCACTAAGGGGGAGACACCCGCGTTATTCCTGTTGCTAGCTTGGCTGGTTGGGTTCATCCTGATAGGTGTGCTATCTTTCTTTGCAGCCTTACCGAGCTTAGAATTGTTTTGCATGGTAGCAGCAGAGATGTACGCAGGCAGATGGGGTAGACTTGTTGATGTGGCAACAGCAAACGTCAGGTTAGCTTCCTCCAGGGAGCAACACTAATGAGGTCGAGATGAGCTAGTAGGTTAGGTTTTGTCGTATATTTTGATCACATTTAGGTCACTGGGTACTTAGCTGCCTTCTGGGGTTGTTACATCATGTTTGGGATGTTGTGGGCTCAAGGAGCAGCTGATAAAGTTGGAGGGGCAGCAGGGTCGTCAGGAGCGGATGAGCGTTCGAGCAATATCGAAATGTCAATATCATTTCAATCAATATCATTTATTAATGTTAATAAATGCCATCACTCGCTGGCTAGGCCTTGGACTGAGAGGACGTGCGCGCCTCCTCTCCCCTCGAGGGCTTAAGTCCCTCGTCCCCAACCTCGTGCTGTGATCGCCGGGGTGGTATCGTCACAATACTATTGTGCTGCTGACTGTTCCGACACTATTGCATAAGTCACTAGTATCAAAGGAACCCTAGAGTGAACTAGTGAGTGGCGCCTGAGGCTTGGAGGCAGGCCAGCCTGCCTCCACCGCTCCCTTAGGGGAAGCATACCAAACATTAGTGTTTGATGCATTGCTGGTGTTAATAACACAGCATCGCCTGTACAGTGTACCTGGGACTCACTGTAAGACTCTCTAACAAGAACCACAGGGCATCAATAGCTTCAGGCAACACACAGCAAGGAGAGTGGTGGGACCGTAACCTGACCCCCACGGGCCTCTGACCCTTGCGGTTAGAACACTGACCCAACGGTCTGCCCTATCCCTTCCCTGGCGGGAAGTTGACAGCTGCCAACACTTCAATGATGCCAGCTTTGTACAGAGCACCTGTACTATCCTAGTTTTAAGACCTATCTTCCCCACTTTCTCTTATTCTTCTCATTTCGCCATTTCAACAGGTCAAGTGGAACGATCCAGTGGCCCTTGTGGTTACCTGTAAAATCTGGGGGGCCACTTGACTTGGGCATCTGTTCACCCTTGTAGCAGGGTTAGGCTGTCTTAGGGGACATTCTGTCCACACATAGGAGAATAAGTCACTGAGGGCTAACCTCCGCGAGTCCCAACCAACCAAGTGGAATATCCAAGTGTTTATCCAAGTGGTCTGAGCACTCTCAAACCCACTGCGAGTGCTCTACCCCTCAGAAGAGGTTTATGACTGTTGGCGCTGATGACTGGTAAGGCATGCTGCTTGCCCTGCCATTTGTCATGTTATTCATCATCACATGGTTATAATTGGTCTTAATCAGGTATCGGACGATATTACTTCAATTAATGTCGCCTGAAGAAGCAGTAATAGAGGAGGTAACTGCCGGACCGTCAGGGCTCTCACCTACCATGACCAGTGACACTGTCACCCTTCCATCCAGTGATGGGTTTATGACCGTGTTAAGTAAACGCCAGAGAAGGAAACAAAAGCTTGGTGAACAGCAGGGTAGACGACGGCCACTAGCACCAAAGACAGAGTACACGTGCCTGGCCTTCCCTAAAGGCACGAGTGTAGCTAAGAAGATTGTTTGGAGCAAGGAACTGAGCAAGGTGTACAAACCTGGCTCTGTAGACCTGCGACGTCCACATGTCAACTCCCTATATGTGTACGTTTCAAGACAGAATAAGCATGTTGTGGGTGCTCTTCAGCAAGGAACAATAGGTGGTATAAAGTTCTCACTTCAAGATGATCCATCACTAAACAAGAAGATGGATGAATACCTGGTCTACAGATACCATCACGAGTATCCACTAGAGTGGGTCTATGAATTAGATGGGGTACACAAAGCAAGAAGATTGAACAAAAATGGTAAACCTACCGATCAAATAGTCATAGTCTGGAAGAAGCCTGATCCGCCACCTAAAAAGTATTCGTTTGGTGGGGTGTATGCACCCCCAGCACGTTCAGGGTGTGGGAGCCGAACCCTGTGGAGTGTTACGAGTGCTGTGGCAGTGGCCACATAGCTAAGCACTGTTGGTGCCCCACACCCAGGTGTGCTCTCTGTTCCGGTCCTCATGCACTGAAGGACTGTCAGTATAAGAAGACCAGAGACCAAAGAAAGCAGGAACAGGAGCAACAAAACACTGTAACAGAAGCAGGGCAACAACCTGAAACTGTGGCTCCGTCTAAACCGCCGCTGAAGTGTTTCAGATGTGGTACGGAAGGAGTTACCATCTGGCACTCAGACTGTACCAAACGGCCAGCCTCCCTTGGCACAAGGAGGCAAGTGCCCGAGACTCAACAAGTGCCTACTGATGCCAGCTCTAGTACTGTTGACCCACCCCATAGTGGTGACTGTACCATCAACGCCCCTAACAACACACAACAGCCTGAGACAACAGTTAATGGACAGTCGGCAGCCTTGCAAGCACAGGTAGCAGAAATGGCAAAAATTATAGACGCTATGTCGGCCCCTTCACAAGAGATACAGCAGCCTCCACACTGCTGTGTCACAGCCGTGGCCCACGCCAGTAAAGGTACCTACTGTGGTGGTGACGGCGGCAGTAGCGGCAGCAGAGATGAGAGCGACAACGGAGGCGGTGGCAGCGACGTCGTCAATCAACTCAGGGATGACAGCAGTGTTAGTGACACAGAAACATTAACTGGAAGAGGAAGTCGAGCTGCATCAGCATATTTTAAAATGATTCATGACCTTAACGAACGCGCTCGAGCCAAGCACGAGATTGAAAATGATAATATTCTGAGTGACAGTAATTATGCCATGCAACTTACAGAGAACATTCACTCGCGGACCATCCCGAGTTCCTCAGTGATCAAGAAACTGATGACATCACCAGATGTTCCTGACGACACCAAACGCCAGGTTGGTGTGGCTCCTTACATCGTAGAGTCACTTATTGACACATTGTTGAAGTGGGACAAGGACAACAATGGGACCACCAGTCCCACGGAGGAACAACACCAAGATGATGGCTGCTGCTGACACAAGGACCATTAAGTTTCTCAGTTGGAACATTCGTAGCATCAACAAAAGACTGAATGATCTAATTGCACATGTTACCAGTAACAACATAGATATAATTGCTATACAGGAGCCCTACACGTCCAACATGATAAACAAAACCCCACCAAAGATCAGAGGGTATGCATCCTATAATAACAGTAACGCCACAGGCCTATTAACATACATCAGAAGTGATTTACAGCACATTCTTGTGAGCACGTCACACAATGTACACACACACAGTACCATCACTTTCATGTACAAACTGCAGCAGGCCACTTCTCATTCCTCAACGTATATGCCAGAAGCCAGAAACTCAATGTAGCATTGTTCCCAGATCTAGACAATCATGGGACAATATACATGGGAGATTTTAATGCTAGACATATTACGCTGGGAGACAGTACTAACAATGATAATGGATGCAAATTTATCAAATATGTTTATGACAACAGATTAACTGTGTATACTACGGATACCCAAACTCATTTATTGGGCGGCAGACTTGATTATGTAATGGGTAGAAACCTTGTGCAAGATCGGATGGAATGTTCGTTGGTAAATCACTTGGTTAGTGATCACTATGCAGTCTCTGCTTCCTATGAGGTACAGTGTGATGTACCTAATAGACATCAGAGATGGAAAATGAATATTCCATATGGTTTGCATAACCACTTTATTATTTGTATGTCAAACTGGTATCAAGATTACACAATAACGAATGTAGAAGCCTTCTCCAGAGATCTCGTTGATACAATTACTACCTACTATGACACATGGGTGTGTTGGGGAACAAGCCGTAAGCCTAGCAGAAGTGGGCAACACCTGCCACCACCCAAGTGGGTCCTTGACCCCGTATTTGTTAAAGAACATGAACGAGTAAAGCAACTTGGAGATACATACAAACGAACCAAAGCACAAGGTGACTTGCATGCATTTCTTGTCGTAAATAGAGAGATGAGAGACATGAGTAACGTCATACGTAATAAACATTGGGAAGAGTTCCTACAAAGTATAAATGAGCAAACAACACTTGTTGAAGTTTGGGAAAAGATACAAAAAATCTCTAGAAGCAACCCAACCAAACCACTGCACCACAGCCCACTAGAACAAGCAAACATTCTCCTTGGTCAATGGGCACTAACATCAAGCTACAACTCACTCCCAATTAACATACGCCCCGACAGACAACGAACCATCAATCTTGCCTGTACAGGTATCGGCGTGTCGGACCTTAATGATGTAACTGAATGGAATTAAATCATGCACTAAAGATGGGCAAATCAACTGCTCCTGGAGAGGACGGTATTACTTACAGTTTGCTGAGATTAGTCTCACAAGTACCAGGTAATCCACTATTAGTGTTGTACAGAATGAGTTTAAGTGAAGGAGTATTACCTGATGCTTGGACAAAGAGTGTCATTGTTCCCATCCCCAAACCACACTCAGATAATTATAGACCCATATCTCTAACATCGTGTGTCTGTAAAGTGCTTGAACGCATCGTCCTTAACCCTTACACTGCTCAGGGGTCCTGAGGGACATTTACACCCCTGTGCGCAAGAAAAAAAAATTAAATTTTTTTTTCGTCTTCTAAACACGTTAATTTGTGTCCCCTGAGCACGGGGAAAAAAAAAATCGTAGGTGACATATTTTGGACGCAATTGACCGAGGAAGTCTGGCAAAAAGTGGGCGTTGACAGAGTGATCGTCAGGGCTGGTCAGCGTCACCCGCGCTGACAGGTGGGAGTTGCCACAAAGATATTATTACCTAATTGTTTCAATGTCTCCGATTGATTTTTTTTTATTTTTTTTTGCAGTAATATTATTCAATAGTGTGTATTGTAATATATTTATATAATAAAAGTGGTGAATAATCGCTATACTCAAAAGTATGGTGTGCATATTGTGATTCTATTATTATGTTTATAAAACAATAAACAAATAGTTTTGCTGCTATTACACTCTATTCACAGGTTTTATATAAGTATCTGCATGTTTTGGTCACCATAACGAACCACTAAGTTGGTATTGAGAGTCGAAAAGCAACGAAGAGTTACCGCCACACACCAGCCAGCCACTCGCTGCCACTTCCTCAACACACGCACTAATCTTTCTTCCCCAACAATACCATTTGTGGTGTTATTACACTATATACAGACGTTATATATAAGTATGTATATATTTTGTTCACCACAACTGTACAGCTAAGCTGATATAGTTAGTTCAGGCACTAAGAGTCGTCGCTATACACAGCTGGCGGCTGGCAGCTCCCTCACTCATTCAAGGTCACACGCACTAAACTTTCTCCCCCAACAATAATGTTTGCAGTGTTATTACCCTATATACACATATTATATATAAATATCTACATGTTTTATGCACCGTAACTGTACACCTAAGCTTGTAGTGCGCCCAAAGAGCATAGTGGCCACTCTGTAAACAGCTAGACAAATCGTGCAAACGACGTCACCTCCGTCACCCAAATGGCTCCTCCCAGCATAATCCTTTTGCTGTTATTACACTAATACACACATTATATATAAGTATCTACATTTGTGTTCACCATAGAGAACCACTGAGCTGGTATGGTGAATGTAAACAATAACAGGTGGCCACACAGTCAGTAAACGATGCTGTCTCCCTCCGTCTCTCAGCATCACTCCTCCTACAGCGCTAATTATTACAACAATCCTGCTATTATCACAACCCTGGTTATTTATATCACAGTCAGGGGTCATCTGTAATATTGTCATCGCTAAATAATAACAATTATATATTTATTTTGACATTTTTCGGCGATGCTGTGGTCACAAGCTGAACAGCAATGCTGCTCGCTCATGCTGCTTGCGCCAGCCTTGGTTGCTCCAACAGTACTGTGCCTCTCACACCTGAGAATATTGCCCACGATTTTTTTTTTAAATGGCGTCTGTTTACAAGAGCCCTGAGGAAGCTAATGTGAACCCCGTGTAGCCGCGGGCCATTTGAATCGGGCCTGGCACCCTATGGCGTATATATACGCCATGCGCACCGTGGGACATGTTACTCAGGGCGTATATATACGCCATGCGCAGTTTAAGGGTTAACCGACTCATGTATCGTATACAGGGGCACCTGTCACCTCAACTGTTTGGATTCATGCCTGGGCTCAGTACACAACACTGTTTTGCTGAATACTTCGCACATATTGAAGCTTCCCCTCAAACAGTCTTCATCGACCTAGCAGCAGCTTTTGATACAGCAAACAGGGAAATCATACTAGAACAGCTTGCCGAGCTGGGAATACAAGGAAAATTACTGAAATGGATAAAGGGCTATTTGTCTAATCGAACAGCATATGTTTTGTTTAATGGTGTTAAAAGCACAGAGAGCAAATACTTTGAACTGGGAACTCCACAAGGAGGGGTCCTCAGCCCCTTGTTGTTCAACGTTCTGATGCATAAACTTATTAAAGATCTTCCAACTAATAATGAAGACACTGTCATTTGTTATGCTGATGATATATGTTTACAGGCTGCCTCCGAGCCTAGAATGCAAGTTCTGCTCGATGCTTTTGCTACTAGAGCTGAGGAATGTGGCCTCCATGTCTCTGTACAGAAAACTCGTGCCCTCATTCCATGTGGTATTCCACCACCCAATTATCATATAGATGGGCGAGCACTTGAGAACTGCGAGTCTTACAGATACCTTGGTGTCCCCATTAACGACCCTGGGTACCTTTCTCTCTCAAGAGGAGACTGTGGGAGAGATTAACCCTTAACATGCTCGGGG
Source organism: Procambarus virginalis (assembly GCA_020271785.1). Classification (NCBI taxonomy): domain Eukaryota; kingdom Metazoa; phylum Arthropoda; class Malacostraca; order Decapoda; family Cambaridae; genus Procambarus; species Procambarus virginalis. The sequence continues at coordinate 61,916 of WNGS01003658.1, forward strand.
TCTAATATCCTGCTATCCGCACAGGCGCATGTCATTTTGAAAAAAAAAAAAAAATTTTTTTCTTCCTAACCTGTTAATTTGTGTTCACTGATCACGGGAAAAATAATAAAAAAATCGTAAGTGCCATATATTGCCCGCTATAGGGTGGGGAAGTCTGGCAAATTATAGGCGCTGACTCAGCATGCGTCCCAGGCGGTCTGTTGCTCGCCAGCTGTCAGGCCAGAGTTGCCACAAAGAGATAATTACCTAATTATTTCAATGTCTCTGATTGATGTTTCATAGTTTTTTTGCTGTAATATTATTCAATAGTGTGTAGTTTGATATATTTATATAATAAAATGAGTGAATAATTGCTGTACTCAAAAATATGGTGTGCATATTGTTGATTCAGTTATGTTCATCAATCAGTGAACAAATACTTTGTCGGTTATTACACTATAAGCACAGGTTATATATAAGTATCTGCATGTTTTGTTCACTATAACGAACCACTAAGTAGCTATTATGAGTCAAAAAGTAACGAGGAGTGACCGCCGTGTACCAGCCAGCCACTCCCGCCCTCCCTCCAGTCATCTGACTCGCCCACATTCTCCTCCCACAATACTGTTTTTGCTATAATTCACTATTTACAGACGGTATATATAAGTATCTACATGTTTTGTTCACCATAACTGTACATCTAAGCTTGTATGGTGAGTAAATGCACAAAAACATAGGACCTAACACAGTCAGCTGATGGCTGCCTCCCTCAAGGCTAGACTCACTAATATTTCTCCTCCAACAATACTGTGTGATGTTATTACGCTATATACACACATTATAAATAAATATCTACCTGTTTTATTCACCATACTTGTACAAATAAACTGGTATGGTGCCCATGACAAGTGCCTCCCTCAGTGCCTCCCTCAAGACCATCGTGGTAAACAGTAAACAACACCGTCGTCTGCACGGTGGCGTCGTGCAGACGACGCCACCGCTCTCACCAAAATGGCGGCTCCAAACCTTCTCTTGCTGTTTATACCCTCTATACACACGTTATATATAAGTATCTACATTTGTGTACACTATAGCGAACCACTAAGCTGGTATGCTGAGTGCAGTCAATAAAAGGTGGCCACACACAGTCAGAAAACATCTCCACCACCCTCCCTCTCACAGCATTACTCCTCCCTCCATGGCGCACAGCGCTAAATATCATCGCAGTCCTGCTATTATCAGAACCCTGGTCACTTTTATCACAGTCAGGGGTCCTCTGTAATAATATCATCGCTACATAATAGCATGAACAAGTATATTTTGGCATTTTTAGGCGATGCTGTGGTCACAAGCTGAACAGCAGTGCTGTGAGCTCATGCTGCGTGCGTCAGGCTTGGTAGCTTATGCGATACTGAGGCCCCTAACACCCGGGAGTTTGGCCCACGATTTTTTTTTAAAATGGCGTCTGTTTACAAGAGCCCTGATGAAGGTGTGGTGAACCCCGTGTATCCGCGGGCCGTTTAAATCTTGCGTAGTACTCCAACACATCATATGACGTGATGCGCAGTTGACTGGTAAAACGCCTAGCACGTCATATGATGTGATGCGCACTTTAAGGGTTAAAGCCCTTGCGGGTCCTTGTTGGTGTCAATCATGGAATTAACGTGAGACTTGCTAGAATGTTTATGTATCATTTATACGCTCTGTGATTGATTACAATGCTCTACATCTCACACTGTATACTGAAAAAGAGCTGAAATCTCTTGAAACCTTGCAAAATAAAGCTATGCGTCTCATCCTTGGAGCTCCAAAGTCCACGAGAATAGTTAATATGAGAGCAGAGTTAAAATTACCTACCATAAGTGAGAGAATTTTGTCATTAGCACAGTTTTCGGTGTGAAGGCATTGAGTAGATCTAGGCAACACATGAAGTTTCAAGCTAAACTTTCTAATATGCTGCACTCTCCTGAGGTTTATAGAAGAAGAACGAAATCTGATTATGTATTTTGGTTCTACAAGGTAGCCAACTCCATCAAAATATTAAATATGTACCCAACTCAATTAATGATTAATCAACCAATTACTCCATGGATAACTGGGATCTATCAGTTGATTTTGTAAATGCGCCCAAGAAAGATAGTGTGCACTCTACATTATTAAAACAGTTAACACTGAAAAGCATCACTGAAAGTACTCAGAGTATGGGTAACGATGTGTATCAGTGCTATACCGACGGCTCTGTAGAAGAAGGTGGAAATGTGTCTCGGAAAATGTGTCTCGGAAGGCGAGGGTTACCTCGGAAGGCGAGTTTGTTGATGCGCATACGGGCCGACCTAGCGCATGTTGGTACGGCGATCGTCGCCTCTCACCCCTCAGTTTACCAGTGCCTCGCGCCCAGTGACTATCCCACATCAATTCTTCACCCGGATTTTCAGTGTTTTATTGGATTTTCGGTCATTTGACCATAAAAGTTGTTGTTATATATATCTCGCCATGGGTCCCAAGAAGCCAATGGTAAGGTTTAACCTTAGAAAATAGTGCAGCATTTCGGGCGATCGAGTGTCAACACTGAAAAGTGTATACTCTTTTCATTGTCCTGACATTAATTTTCCATTTACGTATTTCATTTTTGTACCAATGTGTTCGCAATAGAATGTTCTAGAAGAACATAAGTATAAAATGTCACACAAGGATGCGTTACACTGGCACCAAATAAAAAACTACGTCGATTACACTTGGCATGTCAACAATACAATGGTCTTACCTCCATGGGACAATGCTATGCCGTTCTCCCAAATGGGCTATGTGGCTATTAGAGAAAACGGAAATTTCATGGCTGTGGGATGTTTTCTTTTTTTTACTGTCACGACTGCAATGCGTACGTCGCCAATGTACATGTGGCAGACGCTTCACGAAGCTGTCGGAATTAGCAAAATAGAAAATACGAGAGCAACCGTACAGGGCCTGGGAGCAAGGTCGAGTTAGAGTCCTTGTGGGTCTCTTCTCAGACTAGCCTCACCTGGTCCTGCTCCACGTTGGTCGTTGGAATCTCCTCAATGATGTAACACTTTAAGGGACTCCTAGGGTCCTCATCAAATTTATAGTTTAGTGACTTACAGGCAACTCGGTGTTGAAGACACCTAGAGCTGAAGGCTTGAGTAATATTGGCAGTATTCAGAAGTGGTTCAACGGAAACACCGCATAAAGCTTAACAGTAGTTTATTTACTAACTTAACCACTAATACACAGGGTGCTTGATTTACTTTCGATTGGCGTCAGCAAAGCTATGGTTGCATTAGCGAGACTCTTGACGTCTGGCTAATCGACTCGTATCCACTCGTGGAGAAACACCTAACTTAACACAGTTGACAGCCAATCATTAACACGGCAACCTAACTGCCGGTATGCAAAGGGATCACAAGAGTTCCAACCGGATACTCGGTAATGATGATATGCAATAAACACAATAATAATCACACAATAACTAAATGTGTGGTGTATGTGAAGCTCACATCCACAGACGAGTGAAATGCTGTGATACCACACAGATAAACACGCATACACCGTCGATTCACCTATAACCTGCGACAGGTATAAGAAGGTGAGAACTGTGGTTGATCCCTCAGATCAACACAGACACAATAAAACAATGACAAGATCTTGTACTTACAGATAAGGTACCTTCCTTACGCACTCACTCAGACTCGTTTATACAAGCACTCGTAGGTGGCTGATAGCTGGTTCGCTCGTAGACACGGAGGGTACTCGCAGTATCTTGAGATGATTTCGTGAGTAGGGCGTGCTGTATGCTTAACAGACAGACACACGCGCACACACTGGCACTGACGGTGCTAAGGTGGTGACGTCACGTAGGAGCTAGGGCGGCGGCGGCGGCGGCGCTCGAGGGGTACTGAGGTACACGCTCAGATGAGGGCGGGTACCATGCACTACACTGTACACTGTGGTAATGTCACACACAGATTACTTAGGCGGCGGCACTGCCTTAGTTCACTCTAGGTCACTCACGACGATCTTTGTCACCAGGGGTTACCTGATACCAGTCTGTTTCGCTCTGGAGATTTGTCACTTTAGGCTTCTAAACAATATATTCGCACTCGTGATTCTGGCGAGTGTGTGGTATATCGCAAAGACGCTGAGTTAACTTGACGGTGAGGGATAGACGGTGATCAGTCTATTGGCCGGTAGAACAGAACACGTCCTCTTCGTATGGTCTCTCTCACGTGAATGAGTTTGCAAGGGTGCCGGGCATCTCGTGGCACACAACACAAAAGGAGTTACAATTTGACCAATAGCATTGCAGCAAATGAGCGGGAACCAATCATATTAGCTCGTTCGATGAGCAGTAGCAGGAGAGTGACGTCATGAACACGTCATAGCTGTTGTTATTCCGATCGCGCGGTTGACCACAGAGGTCAGACGCTGCTGGCGCCTTCCCCTCTGTCTCAGCGGGCACCAGCCATGTACTCACTGACCCTTTGGTAGCAAGTATACTTAGCTCCCTGTATCTACTTTCTGCTGGACATACGGCGGCCTACGTATCATGAAAGTGTTCTGGTTAAAGGGCTTCTGGAGATACCCAACATACCAGATCACTATCCAGGATTAAGAGAGATAGGCTTTGGCACGAAGATCAGTGCACTGTGCACTGCAATGAGCCATTCAAGTCAACTGTGGGAGGATCTTGGGAGGCATACTCCCACATGGATGGTCGACATGTTTCAAACTAGGCCAACTGTCGATCGCAGGTACAACAGTGAGTTTATGAACAGTATTTTTTTTGGCAACGGTGGATCTCATGAGGCGTCAGTTGCTGATGCTGACCTCACACAACAAAATGTGGTAATGGTCTCTTGAGCGCTGCTGATAACACAGCTAAGATACTGTTAAGACAAATGGTGTGAAGTACTGGGACGAATTCCAAGCAAGTTTTGCTTGAAAAAACTCGACCTAATAAAGCTGTAACGGCCAGTTCTGCAGTGAACCTTTGTGACGCTTTTAATGAACATGCGTAGAGTGTCTTCTACAGAGCCACGTGTGTAACATTGGTAGGAAAAAACAAGTGTCTGTTTAGACAAATTCTTAGTAGACACAAGCAGGAGCATTAGTGGTATGCAGGCAAAACGTGCCAGAGTGTGTACACCAGTGATGACACCTCTGCATCCATTGGTGCATGGGTAAGCTAACTAACCCCAAATGGAGGAAAATTACCTAACCGACAGAAACATGAGGGCCGTAGCCCCCCCCCCCCCCGCCCCCCCCGCGCCCCCTAATCAGAGCAAGGTGT
>WNGS01003659.1:23098-45298 GCA_020271785.1 Procambarus virginalis
TGCTGCTACCTCTGTTTGCTGCTTCTGTTTGCTGCCTCTGTTGCTGCTTATGGTGCTGCTTCTTCTGTTGCTGCTGCCTCTGTTGCTGCTAATGGTGCTGCTGCCTCTGTTGCTGCTTATAACGCTGCTGCCGCCTCTGTTTACTACCTCTATTACTGCTTATGGTGCTGCTACCTTTGTTTGCTGCCTTTTTGCTTCTTATGGTGCTCCTGCCTCTGTTTGCTGCCTCTGTTGCTGCTTATGGTGCTGCTTATGTTGCTGCTGCCTCTAATTGCTGCCTGTTTCTGCTTATGGTGTTGCTGCCTCTGTTTGCTGCTTCTGTTTACTGCCACTGTTGCTGTTACCTCTGTTTCCTGCCTCTGTTTGCTGCTTCTGTTGCTTCTTATTGTGCTGCTACCTCTGTTTGCTGCTCATGTTCGCTGCCTCTATTGCTGCTTATGGTACTGTTGACTCTGTTTGCTGACTCTGTTTGCTGCCTTTCTTGCTGCTTATGGTGTTGCGGCCTCTGTTTGCGGCCTCTGTTGCTGCTTATCGTGCTGCTACCTGTGTTTGCTGCCTCTGTTGCTGCTTATGGTGCTGCTGCTTCTTTTTGCTGCTTATGGTGCTGCTCCCTCTGTTTGCTGCTTATGGTGCTGCTACCTTTTTTTGCTGCCTCTGTTGCTGCTTATGGTGCTGCAGCCTCTGTCTGCTTCCTTTGTTGCTGCGTATGGTGCTGCTTCATGTGTTTGCTGCCTGTGTTGGTCCTTATAGTCTTGCGGTCTCTGTTTGCTGCCTCTGTTGTTGCTTATGACGCTGCTGCCTCTGTTTGCTGTCACTGTTGCAAGCTTTCTTGTAAAAGAACACATCACTAGCACAACTCAGGGACTGTGCCAGCATGGGGGACGGGCACATCACTAACACAGCTCAGGGACTGTGCCAGCATGGGGGACGGGCACATCACTAACACAGCTCAGGGACTGTGCCAGCATGGGGGACGGGCACATCACTAACACAGCTCAGGGACTGTGCCAGCATGGGGGAAGGGCACATCACTAACACAGCTCAGGGACTGTGCCAGCATGGGGGACGGGCACATCACTAACACAGCTCAGGGACTGTGCCAGCATGGGGGAAGGGCACATCACTAACACAGCTCAGGGACTGTGCCAGCATGTAGGAAGGACACATCACTAACACAGCTCAGGGACTGTGCCAGCATGTAGGAAGGGCACATCACTAACACAGCTCAGGGACTGGGCCAGCATGTAGGAAGGACACATCACTAACACAGCTCAGGGACTGTGCCAGCATGTAGGAAGGGCACATCACTAACACAGCTCAGGGACTGTGCCAGCATGTAGGAAGGACACATCACTAACACAGCTCAGGGACTGTGCCAGCATGTAGGAAGGACACATCACTAACACAGCTCAGGGAATGTGCCAGCATGTAGGAAGGACACATCACTAACACAGCTCAGGGACTGCACCAGCATGGGGGAAGGGCACATCACTAACACAGCTCAGGGACTGTGCCAGCATGTAGGAAGGGCACATCACTAACACAGCTCAGGGACTGTGCCAGCATGTAGGAAGGACACATCACTAACACAGCTCAGGGACTGTGCCAGCATGTAGGAAGGGCACATCACTAACACAGCTCAGGGAATGTGCCAGCATGTAGGAAGGACACATCACTAACACAGCTCAGGGACTGTGCCAGCATGTAGGAAGGACACATCACTAACACAGCTCAGGGACTGGGCCAGCATGTAGGAAGGGCACATCACTAACACAGCTCAGGGACTGAGCCAGCATGTAGGAAGGGCACATCACTAACACAGCTCAGGGACTGGGCCAGCATGTAGGAAGGACACATCACTAACACAGCTCAGGGACTGGGCCAGCATGTAGGAAGGACACATCACTAACACAGCTCAGGGACTGTGCCAGCATGTAGGAAGGACACATCACTAACACAGCTCAGGGACTGTGCCAGCATGTAGGAAGGACACATCACTAACACAGCTCAGGGATTACACTCTACGTCTAATATATCCCAACATACACAACGTAACTACAATAAATAATTACGGTTTACGTTACGTCTCTACATCGTCGGTGTAACGTCTGAGACGTCGTCTTCTTTACTATTGTACTCAACGTACAACATCACTGTCTGACTGCTATCGTTCTTACACGACGCTTCCCTCCTTGTCCTGACACAAGGGTCCAGGTCCCCAGTGGGCACAATACCCTGACACAAGGGTCCAGGGCCCCAGTGGGCACAGTACCCTGACACAAGGGTCCAGGTCCCCAGTGGGCACAATACCCTGACACAAGGGTCCAGGTCCCCAGTGGGCACAGTACCCTGACACAAGGGTCCAGGTCCCCAGTGGGCACAGTACCCTGACACAAGGGTCCAGGGCCCCAGTGGGCACAATACCCTGACACAAGGGTCCAGGTCCCCAGTGGGCACAGTACCCTGACACAAGGGTCCAGGTCCCCAGTGGGCACAATACCCTGACACAAGGGTCCAGGTCCCCAGTGGGCACAGTACCCTGACACAAGGGTCCAGGTCCCCAGTGGGCACAGTACCCTGACACAAGAGTCCAGGTCCCCAGTGGGCACAATACCCTGACACAAGGGTCCAGGTCCCCAGTGGGCACAATACCCTGACACAAGGGTCCAGGTCCCCAGTGGGCACAATACCCTGACACAAGGGTCCAGGGCCCCAGTGGGCACACTACCCGGACACAAGGGTCCAGGGCCCCAGTGGTCACAATACCCTGACACAAGGGTCCAGGGCCCCAATGGGCACAATACCCTAACACACGGTTCCAGGTCCCCAGTGGGCACAATACCCTGACACACGGGTCCAGGTCCCCAGTGAGCACACTACCCGGACACAAGGGTCCAGAGCCCCAGTGGGCACAATGCCCTGACACAAGGGTCCAGGGGCTCCAGTGGTCACAATACCCTGACACAAGGGTCCAGAGCCCCAGTGGGCACAGTACCCTGACTCAAGGGTCCAGGGGCCTCACTGGCACAGTACCCTGACACACGGGTCCAGGGGCCCCAGTGGGCACAATTCCCTGACACATGGGTCCAGGGGCCCCAGTGGGCACAGTTCCCTGACACAAGGGTCCAGGGGCCCCAGTGGACATAATACCCGGACCCAAGGGTCCCGGGCCCTAGTGGGCACAATACCCGGACACAAAGGTCCAAGGCCCTAGTGGGAACAATACCCGGACACGGGGTCCAGGGCCACAGTGGGCACAATACCTGGACTCAAGGGTCCAGGGCCCCTGTGGGCACAATACACGGACACAAGGGTCCAGTGCCCTAGTGGGCACAATACTAAGACACAAGGGTCCAGGGCCTCTGTGGGGACAATACCCAGACACAAGAGTCCAGGGCCCCAGAGGGCACAATGCCCAATTTTGCATTCCCCTACATTATTCCCTCTCCTCTAACCAGGGGGAAATTCTGAAGGGCAAAACTCGGAACAAATAATAGCTCTTTCACCCAGTCAAACACAGTACGATTTTCCCTGATCTTTTTTTTTTTGGAGTGAGCGGGATTCGGACACCGTTTCTGGGAGAAATACTATTCTTTGTTTCTCCTCACATTTCACACATCACACATATTCAGAAGCCAAAAAGGGAAGAACAAACCTATAAACATTGTTTCTTTTACCCCATTTTTTTACGTGTCAAGTGTCAGGAGTTATTTTTTGATGAATTGTGGAGCCACCAATCTGGGTAACATGGAGATCGACGCATCAAGGCCAAAGAGGTCACGTGCACCTTCACCAAATCAACCCTTGACCTCGAAGACGAAAAGACAAACTGGCCCTCATACCGCAGTCTCTGAATTCCAACCATCAGCAATGATTGAAACCCTCAAGGATTCTCTCTCCCACGTCTCAAGAGAGGAGTGGGAAAGCGGACTAACAGAGACCTTGCTCAGGTATGAGCAAGGTTCACAGCTCTCAGCATGCACCCTACACGGTGTCTGGAGAGACAGGCGGGTCTGGATAGGAGTAGGTTCATCCGCATTGAAGTACCTCCCATTCTCCCCAGACTCGGAGGATCTACTCCAGGTACACGACATCACACTACTAGTTCATACAATGATGGGAAAGGAGACCCGTTTCGAAGTGGACCGTTTTTTTCTACCAGAGGAAACAGAGATTATAGCGCTCGTAAAACCAATCTTTACGACCATAGAGTACCTGAAAGACAAACTCTCACACATTCAGCGCTCAACCAGACTAGGAACAGTTCCGGGCTACCTGGCCCTGCAGGTATGTTTTCCATTTTTCTCTACAGGTATCCCGATTCTGCCAGGTCTCAGCAATTTCATTAATAAGGTAAACGTAGCACAAGCTAGGGCGTCCATAGCAACCTACACGCAGGTACACGACATCATACTACTAGTTCATACAATGATGGCTTTGAGGAGCTCAAAGCCTCCCACACAAGGGAGATGACCAAATTTGAGCTCATTGTATAACTCCTAATGAAAGGATGGGTCGAAAAGAGAATAGGGACCCAGACAAAACCTTCCGTCTAAAACCTGTGGGAAGGTTTTAGACGGAAGACGGCCCCGAAGCAGGGGCAACCTGGAGAGACCCTACGACGGACGCCTCATGATGAGATCAGGGTAAACGTCGCACAGGTACGATAAGTTTTTCTCGAATCCCCAGGAAGGTACAATGCAGAGCCTGCTGAATGCTGTCGACAGGGCGCTAAACCATGGGCAACCAGTGAACCAACAACCTGAGCAGCGGAAGCCCAGACATCCCCCAGGTCTGTACTTGAGCTTCTGGATGACGAGGAAATTAGCCTACGTCCTAACCAAGGTATGCCCCCTCCCAGCAAACCTGTCCTTCCCCTAAAACCTAGGAACCCTAACCAGGCCATAGAACAAAACCGGAGAAGGAGCCCTTCCAAACAGACACGCCAAAGAGATGACTCATGGGCAAACTACGGAGGGCCGGGAAAACCCACCAAGAAATAACAGGGACAGATATCGAGGAAACATAGGGTATAAAAACAGAGACCCCTCCCCTAGGCAGAACTACCACCCTAACGATAAAGGTAATTATAACAATAGGGGACATATTTTTTTCCGAAAGAACAGAGACAGGAGCAGGTACGACAACAGAGGCAGGGACAACAGACGCCATGCATGGAACAACAACAAGATCAGATGCTGGAACAGCACGAACAGAGGCCAGCAGGGAGGAGGCAGAGACGCAGAGTGGAACGATGGCGGTCAGAGAAGAAACGGAAACAACGCGAACTACAGCAGAGGAAGGGAAAAAACTAAAACAGTCATCTCGGAAGTCCCCCTCACCCAGTAAAAAAGGAAACTGTTGGAGAGGGGTCTTACGTTTGTGATAGGCCTGCCAGCACGCACGATACAACTGGCCACCATTGAGGACCTCGGCAACAGCTTGGAACACAGTATCAACCAAGTCTGGAGCAGCCTCCGGCCGGAGCAAGGTAAGTTACAACGGGCAACCCCAAAAACTAAACTTTCTCTTTCTTTTAGGTACCTCCACCCAAGAGAAACGAAACCGCGACCGAGTTACAACCTGGTAGGACTGAGGTCAGTGATACAGAACCTGAAGGAAGACCTCGGACTGGACACGGAGTGCAGACAACTGCAACCTGCCCCGAGAAGAGAGGGAAGCCTTGGCGACACTGAAGTCGAGAACGAACATCGTGATTAAACCCGCGGATAAGGGAGGCACAGTCATCGTCAGGAGACGGGATAACTTTACATGGGAAATGGAACGACACCTGGCGGACACAGCGGCGTACCACCGGATCACAAACCAAGACACTGCTCTGAAGAACGCCCAGACAAGGAGCAGGAAACTAGTCCTCAAGCTTTTTGAAAATAAAGCCCAAGACGGGAATGGTGGGCTCATGCAAGCAAAGGCAAGGGACTTTTACATAACCTTTGAATCTGCCATCCCACACCTTTATCTTCTACCAATGATTCACAAACAACCGAACGAGACCACAAGAACGTGGCTGGGGAGACCAGTGCTGAGCGACTGCCAGGCACCTACCAGACCGGTAGACTGGATATGTACAGCCCTCCTCAACCCCCTTCTACGACTCCTTCCGGAACGCCGGAAAGATACAACAGACTTCCTGAACAAGATAGCCAGTATCAGAAATCCAGTTCCAAGCGGAGCCTGCCTTTTCTCATTAGATGTGGTATGGCTCTACCCGAGCATACCACAGAGAGGGGCAGCCAAAGTGGTAGCAATCTTTTTTGATGAGAACAAACACAAAATTACAAAGCAACTACGAGAAGCGGGAGTATGGAGGCCGCCTCAAGACAGTTATTGGAGGAAGCAATACTCCACGTAATGAGGGATACCCTCCTTCAATTCGATGGTAAGGCATATAGACAGACGAAGGGCACTGCCATAGGAGCGTCCAGTAGCGTAGCTATTGCTGACATCTTTATGCATGTAGTTTTTGAAAGGGAGAGATCTCACAGAGAAGACGCCCCATCAGTGTACTACAGATATATAGACGATATCTTTGGAGTTATGGTAGGAGGACTTCCACGTTTAGAGGTTTTCGTTGCCTGGGCGAAAACAGTCCACGGAAATATCAAATTTACCCTAGAACACGACGACACCACAATAAATTTTCTGGACACCACGGTGTACGTGGACGAAACAACCCGACACCTGAACACGAAGGCGTATTACAAACATACGAACCTTCAAACATACTTGAAGTTCGACTCATGCCATCTGCTAGCCCTAAAGAAATCATTACCCTTCTCCCTAGGATTACGCCTTAAAGGAATAAACAGCAAGCACGAAAACCTCTACCCCCAGCTAGACGACCTATGGAAGATGTTTAGGCATTGAAGTTACCCTGAGGAAACGCTGAACCACGCCCAAGAGAAACTACGCGGAAAGACCAGAGAACAACTTCTCAGGGCCCTGGCCCCACGGTTGGAGGATAGGAGATGGATTCTCCCTACCCTGTTCATTCCTGGTTTTGCTGGGAAACTAAAACCGAAACTCTCAGACGTATCGGCCTGGATGAGGGAGACATACAGTGACCACCCCCTCTTGGGAGAACTTCCCGCAAAATCCACCAATGATTGCGTGGAGGCGAGGTAAGTCCATCAAGGATCACCTCGTCCGAGCAGGTTTACAACCCGGCACCCACGACCCGGCATGGAAGTAGGATATCCATGCCGAAGGAACTCATCAAAACCCACCAGCGCAGACCTAACCTGACATAGGAGTTTGCACAACACACCAAGGTAACCGAAGTATGTGGAGTGGTTAGGAGGGGCCAACATGCAAACAAATACCCGGACACAGGGATCCAGGGCCCCAGTGGGCACAATACCTGGACACAAGGGTCCAGGGCCCCTGTGGCACAATACCCGGACACAAGGGTCCATGACCCCAGTGGGCACAATATGCGGACAAAGGATCCAGGCCCCAGTGGGCACACTAACCAGACACACGGATCCAGGGCCCAGTGGGCACAAACCCGGACACAAGAGTCCAGGGGCCCCAGTGGGCACAGTTCCCTCACAAAAGGGTCCAGGGCCCCAGTGGGCACAATACAATGACATAAGGGTCCAGGGCCCAGAGGGCACATAAATGACATAAGGGTCCAGGGCCCNTTTTTTTTAGCAGCTAAAACATTCATTCGAATATCACTGACTATTTTCTGGGTGTCACTACTATGTGCGTTCAATGCCAGGAGTGTACTCTGCGAGTCACAGTATATAAGTCCACTGCCTTTGTCTTTTAAAAATTCAGTGGCAAGGTATATGCCTGGAAGTTCGGTTTGAGTTGTACTTCCCCAGTCATTGACGCGCTTCATTGCTGTATGCACGAGAGAAGATTGTTCAAATATATTACATGCACATCCGGAACATCGTCCACCTTCTTCTACAGAGCCGTCGGTATAGCACTGATACACATCGTTACCCTTACTCTGAATACTTTCAGTGATGCTTTTCAGTGTTAACTGTTTTAATAATGTAGAGTGCACACTATCTTTCTTGGGCGCATTTACAAAATCTACTGATAGATATCAGTTATCCTATGGAGAAATTGGTTGATTAATCATTAATTGAGTTAGGTACATATTTAATATTTTGATGGAATTGGCTACCTTGTAGAACCAAAATACATAATCAGATTTCGTTCTTCTTCTGTAGACCTCGGGTGAGAGAGTATATTAGAAAGTTTAGATTGAAACTTGACGTGTTGTCTAGATCTACTCAATGCCTTCACGCCGAAAACTGTGCTAATAGACAAAATTCTCTCACTTATGGTAGGTAATTTTAACTCTGCTCTCAAATTTACTATTTTCGTGGACTTTGGAGCCCCAAGGATGAGACGCATAGCTTCATTTTGCAGGTTTCAAGAGATTTCAGCTCTTTGTCAGTATACAGTGTGAGATGTAAAGCATTGTAGTCAATCACAAAGCTTATACCTTACCTACCTTGAGGATACCTTGAGGTGCTTCCGGGGCTTAGCGTCCCCGCGGCCCGGTCATCGACCAGGCCTCCTGGTTGCTGGACTGATCAACCTGGCTGTTGGACGCGGCTGCTCGCAGCCTGACGTATGAGTCACAGCCTGGTTGATCAGGTGTCCTTTGGAGGTGCTTATCCAGTTCTCTCTTGAACACTGTGAGGGGTTTGCCAGTTATGCCCCTTATGTGTAGCGGGAGCGTGTTGAACAGTCTCGGGTCCCTGATGTTGATAGAGTTCTCTCTCAGAGTACCAGTTGCACCTCTGCTTTTCAACGGGGTATTCTGCACATCCTGCCATGTCTTCTGGTCTCATGTGATTATTTCTGTGTGCAGTTTGGGACCAGCCCCTCTAATATTTTCCACGTGTAAATTATTATGTATCTCTTCCGCCTGCGCTCAAGGCAATACAGATTTAGGCTCTTTTAGGCTAGCGCATTTGCGTATAAATGATACATAAAACATTTTAGCAAGTCTCACGTTAATTCCATGATTGACACCAACAAGGACCCGCAAGGGCTTTAAAGTCTCCTCTTGAGAGAAAAAAGGTACCCAGGGTCGTTAATGGGGACACCAAGGTATCTGTAAGACTCGCAGTTCTCAAGTGCTCGCCCATCTATATGATAACTGGGTGGTGGAATACCACATGGAATGAGGGCACGAGTTTTCTGTACAGAGAAAAGGAGGCCACATTCCTCAGCTCTAGTAGCAAAGCATCGAGCAGAACTTGCATTCTAGGCTCGGAGGCAGCCTGTAAACATATATCATCAGCATAACAAATGACAGTGTCTTCATTATTAGTTGGAAGATCTTTAATAAGTTTATGCATCAGAACGTTGAACAAGGGGCTGAGGACCCCTCCTTGTGGAGTTCCCAGTTCAAAGTGTTTGCTCTCTGTGCTTTTAACACCATTAAACAAAACATATGCTGTTCGATTAGACAAATAGCCCTTTATCCATTTCAGTAATTTTCCTTGTATTCCCAGCTCGGCAAGCTGTTCTAGTATGATTTCTCTGTTTTCTGTATCAAAAGCTGCTGATAGGTCGATGAAGACTGTTTGAGGGGAAGCTTCAATATGTGCGAAGTACTCAGCAAAACAGTGTTGTGTACTGAGCCCAGGCATAAATCCAAACAGTTGGGGTGACAGGTGCCCCTGTATACGATACATGAGTCGATTAAGAACAATACGTTCAAGCACTTTACAAACACACGATGTTAGAGATATGGGTCTATTATTATCTGAGTGTGGTTTGGGGACGGGAACAATGACACTCTTTGTCCAAGCATCAGGTAATACTCCTTCACTTAAACTCATTCTGTACAACACTAAAAGTGGATTACCTGGTACGTGTGAGACTAATCTCAGTAGACTGTAAGTAATACCATCCTCTCCAGGAGCAGTTGATTTTCCCATCTTTAGTGCATGATTTAATTCCAATTCAGTTACATCATTAAGGTCCGACACGTCGATAGCTGTACATGCAAGATTGATGGTTCGTTGTCTGTTGGGGCGTGTGTCATTAAGTTTCTGCTGTATGTTCATTGGGAGTGAGTCGTAGCTTCATGTTAGTGCCCATTGCTCAAGGAGAATGTTTGTTTGTTCTAGTGGGCTGAGGTGCAGTGGTTTGGTGGGGTTGCTTCTAGAGATTTTTCGTATCTTTTTCCAAACTTCAACAAGTGTTGTTTGCTCATTTATATTTTGTAGGAACTTATCCCAATGTTTATTACGTATAACGTTGCTCATGTCTCTCACCTCTCTATTTGCAACTAGAAATGCATGCAAGTCACCTTGTGCTTTGGTTCGTTTGTATGTATCTCCAAGTTGCTTTACTCATTCATGTTTTTAACAAATATGGGGTCAAGGACCCACTTGGGTCGGTGTTGACACTTGGTAGGTGTTGTCCACTTCTGCTAGGCAGGAGTTGCGCCCTAGCTCCAGTGGGGTATAGACGTATTGTCTGAGCCCTCCGGTAGTTGGTGGTTGTTCGCCGAGCGGCTGGGGGTGTGGGCGTCCCCACCCTCCCTGCAGTTGCCGCTTGGCTGGTGTTGGCGTCGCACGCTTACGATGGGAGGCCTTCTTCCCCCTGTTGTGAGAGTGAACTTCGTGGGTCTGGAGATTACAGGCCATGTTGTTTATCCTGTAGTTGAGCTTGTCACGTGTGACATGCTCCGTGTCCCGGTAGATGACGTCTACAGAGTTGAGCTGGTAACTGCTCAACGGGTTATTGTCAAATTAGTGGGGGAGGAGGTGTACCACTAGTCCGCCCCTCCGCCGTTACGAGGGGCGTTCCTTGTCTCTGCCAGATGGTGCCGGCTCTGTCACCTTTACGGACCGTAGTGGTGACCTGACATACGTGAGTGTGCATGGGGCGCCCTTGGAGTTTCCCGAGGACCTACTCCGGCGTTACTTCCAGCAGTTTGGCGCTGTCATCAGTTTGCGGGGTGAACACGCTGTCCTCGGGGAGGTATAAGGGTATTGTAACGACATTCGTACCCTTGGAATGCGTCTGAGGTCTGACATTCCTTCTTCAGTCCGGCTTCTGGAGTACTATGTCCGGGTATACTATGCCCGGCAACCCCGTACCTGCTTTCGGCGTGGTCTGTTGGGGCATCAGGCTGCCGAGTGCTTAAGGGGCTGCAGTCGCTCCTGTGCACCTGTTCCAGGAGGAGGATTTCTCGCCGCTTCCTGTTGGGGTGGCTTCCGTGGGCGAGGATGTGGATGTCCCGTTGGCTGCTGCGGCACCCCTGCGTCGCACGGCGGTCCTCCAGATGGGCGCCCCTCCTCCGGGTGTTCCAGTGCCGTCAGCTGCTCTTCCTGCTACTGTTGCTGTCCCAGCTGCTCCCGTGGGTCTTTGCGATGGTCTCTGCGAGTCGTCGACGTCTTCATCTTCCTTGTCTCCTGCTGCTGCGACTGGCCCTGCGCCCTCACCAGGTGTCTCGGCTGTGCTGGGTGCTGGGGGGGCTGCGGAGCGTCCTGATGTGTGCGGCCTGGTTTCCCCTGTGGTTGAAGCTCCTGCCGTTCTGCGACAAGCATCGGTTCGCACGGCTTATGAAGCTCGTGATTCTGGGTCCGTCTCCGGCTATGAGGATGTGCGGCCGGAACCCAAGCGTTCCCAGCATTCTTCTACTGCTTGGGCTGATGTGGAAGATTTCAACGCCGGTGGATCTTTGGGCGATGATATGGTGGTTCCGGGTGCTTCGCGCTCTACATCAATGGTGGTTGCTGACGTCCATGTGCCTGATGATGACAATGTTTGTGCATATGATTTTTCTCCTGTTCTTTCTTCTGCAGAAGGTTCTTCGCAGTGGGGGGTGGTCGCTCCTATAGACGTGGGTGGTGAGGGTGCTGGTGCGGGCCGAGGCCTCGTGCTGGTGCTGAAGAAGGATGCCCAGCGTGGGGGGTCCCTGCAGGTGAAACTTCCCGTGGTTGCCGCGGGGCCCTGTTAGGCAGCCGAGGAGGCTCCCGGTGCGCTGCCCATTACCCGGCCCTCTGGGAAGAAGCCCCTCCCTCTCGTCTTGGCCTCCGGCGTGGCATATGATAATATGATTATCAGAACCACTTGCCATTTGACATTGTTGACCGCGTGCATCCTGTTCCATGGAGCCCCTTCTTCCATCTGGGTTCCGCGGGCTCGGTGTTTTGTTGTGGGTGTGCCGGAGTTGATGCCTGATCCTCGTACGGTTCACAGTTAACCTGTTCCGGATACCATCATGTTGCTTTGGGAGGCGTATTGTGTTCGTTTCCCGGCGGCGGAGTGGCCGGATAAGTATGAGCATTTTGAGCAGTCTGTGTGATTGCTGTGTGTTTGGTGTGTGAATGGGCCCTGTGGTTTGTTATGCTATGTGTTGTCCTTATTGGGCGCCCTTCAGGCCGGTGTTATGTTTCGTTCTCATGACCTTGTTTTATTGTATTTATTGTATTTCTTAGCATGATTTGCATGTAAATATAAAAATAAAAAACTTCTGCTAGGCTTAAGGCCTGTTCCCCAACACACCCATGTGTCGTAGTAGGTAGTAATCGTATCAACGAGATCTGTGGAGAAGGCTTGTGTGTAATCTTGATACCATTTTGATATACAATTAATAAAGTGTTCATGCAAGCCGTATGGAATATTCATTTTCCGTCTCTGATGTCTATTAGGTACATCACACTGTACCTCATAGGAAGCAGAAACTGCATAGTGATCACTAACTAAGTGATTTACCAAGGAACATTCCATCCTATCTTGCACAAGGTTTCTACCAATTACATAATCAAGTTTGTCTCCAATAAATGAGTTTGGATATCCGTAGTATACACGGTTAACCTGTTGTCATAAACATATTTTATAAATTTGCATCCATTATCGTTGTTAGTGATGTCTCCCAGCGTAATATGTTTAGCATTAAAATCTCCCATGTGTATTGTCCCATGGCTGTCTAGATCTGGCAGCAATGTTACATTGAGTTTCTGGCTTCTGGCATATACGTTGAGGAATGAGAAGTGGCCTGCTGTAGTTTGTACATGAAAGTGATAGTACTGTGTGTGTACATTGTGTGACATGCTCACAGAATGTGCGGTAAATCTCTTATGATGTATGTTAGTAGGCCTGTGGCGTTACTGTTATTAAGGATGCATGCCCTCTGATCTTTGGTGGGGTTTTGTTTATCATGTTGGACGTGTAGGGCTCCTGTATAGCAATCATATCTATGTTGTTACTGGTAACATGTGATGTTAGATCATTCAGTCTTTTGTTGATGCTACGAATGTTCCAACTGAGAAATCTAATGGACCCTGTGTCAACAACAGCCATCGTCTTGGTGTTGTTCCTCCCTGGGACTGATGGTCCCATTGTTGTCCTTGTCCCACTTCCACAATGTGTCAATAAGTGACTGTACGTAAAGAGCCGCACCATTCTGGCGTTTGGTGTCGTCAGGAATATCTGGTGATGTCATCAGTTTCTTGATCACTGAGGAACTCGGGATGGTCCACGAGTGAATGTTCTCTGTAAGTTGTATGGCATAATTACTGTCACGCAGAATATTATCATTTTCATTCTCGTACTTGGCTTGAGCACGTTCGTTAAGGTCAATAATCATTTTAAAATATGCTGATGCAGATCGACTTCCTTTTCCAGTTAATTTTTCTGTGTCACTAACACTGCTTTCTTCACTGATTTGACTGACGACGTCGCTGCAACCGGCTCTGTTGTCGCTCTCATCTCTGCCGCCGCCGCCGCCACTGCCGCCACCGCCGCCGTCATCACCACCGCAGGTATCTTTACCAGAGAGGGTCACGGCTGTGACACAGCAGTGCGGAGGCTGCTGTATCTCTTTTGAAGGAGCCCGACGTATCATCTGTATAATTTCAGCCAGTTCTGCTACCTGTGCTTGCAAGGCTGCCAACTGTACTTTAACTGTTGTCTCAGGCTGTTGTGTGTTGTCAGGGGTGTTGCTGGTACTGTCACCGCTATGGGGTAGGTCAACAGTTCTAGAGCCGGTATCAGTAGGCTCTTGTTGAGTCTCGGGCACTTGCCTCCTTGTGCCAAGGGAGGCTGGCCATTTGGTACAGTCTGGGTGCCAGATGGTTACTCCTTCCGTACCACATTTGAAAAACTTCAGCGGCGGTTTAGACGAAGCAGAGTGGTCTACAGGTCAGGGGCTGATGACATTCCGGGGAGGGACTACTTGGCGGAGTGGTCTACAGGTCAGGAGGTGATGACACTCCGGGAGGGACTACTTGGCTTAGTGGTTTACAGGATTTTGTACCATTTTACATATTACCTTACCATTCTCTTATTAGTATTATTGTAGTATTGGTGGTTGTGGAGGTAATGGTAGTGGTAGTAGTAGCAATTCTTTCAGCAACACATGTGTGTTGCTGTGCCACAGCAATCTTCCCCTGTCTCCCAGTCCTCACCCACCATTCTCTCCCTCCCCTGTCCCCTCGTCCTCCCCACAATCTCCCACTCTCCTGTTCCCTCGATTTCCCTACTCTTTCCCACTCTCCCGTCCTCTCGTCTTCCCCACGATCCCCCACTCCTCTGTCTCCTTGTCCTCCCCACCTTTCTCCATTCCCCTGTCCCCTCATCCTCCCCACTCCCTCGTTTAATGCATTCCCAATTGATCTGATGTTCCATCAGAAAATTGGGAACATCAAATGATCTGATGTTCCTATCACTGAAATATAAGAAAAACAGTGAAAAAAAGAAATGAAAAAAAAAAAAAAAACTATACACACGAAATGAACGGTATGGTAAACAACACAGCTCAATTCCAATGCAATGTCACACAAAATAATTCAATGAAAATGAAAATAAATTGATATATATGAAAATTTAATTTGTCAATGCAACTGGAAACATTGAAATGGAATTGTAACATATTTAGTATAGTGTGTGTTGCTCTTACGTGCAACAGATGGCACTGTTTCTTAAAAAATAATGTTTTTACCTCTCACAGGAGTGGCATCTATATAGAAGGTATATAAAAACATGCGCTTATTCGAATGGAATGTTGTGTGTCAAAATTTCAAAGCAATCGGTGAAGAACTTTTGGAGATTAAAGCATGTGGTGCTCTTACGTCCAATAGATGGTGCTGTTTAAAAAAAAAAAAATGTTTTTTCCTGTCACAGGTGAGGCATGTATATAGTAGGTATATAAAAACATGCGCCTATTCGAATGCAACGTTGTGTCAAATTTTGAAAGCAATCGGTAAAGAGGTTTTGAAGATTTCCTTACAAGAAAAATATATGAAAATCACAGTTTTTTTAAAAAAAAAGCGTGTTCTTTTCCGTCACAGACCTGACAGCTATATAGCATGCATATAAAAACTCTCTCAGAGGCGAATGGAACGTTGTGTGAAAATTTCAAAGTAATTGGTGAAGAACTTTCAGATATAAGCGATTTTGAATAAACTAACATATACATTTTTATTTACATAGACTAGCTGTACCCTGCCACGCATTGCTGAGCCACAGCAACCTTCCCGTGTCCCCAAGTCCTCCCCACCATTCCCCCGTCCCTCATCCCCTCGTTCTCCCACCATTCTCCACTTCACTATCCCCTCCTACTCCCCACCATATCCCATCCCTCGTCCCCTCGTCCTCCCTACTATTCTCCCTCTCTCCCTTGTCTTCCCACCATTCTCCTTTCCCCCGTCCCATCGATCCCCAACTCCCCCGTCCCCCTCGTCCTCCCCACCATTACCCTCTCTCCTGTCCCCAAATCCTATCCACCATTCCCACTTCTGTCCCCTTGTCCTCCCCACCATTTCCAACTCACTTGTCCAATGCATTCCCAAATGATCTGATGTTCCCAGCAGAAAATTGGGAAAATCAAATTATCTAATGTTCCCATCACTGAAAAATAAAAACAGTTAAAATAACGAAATGAAAAAAAAATAAAAAATAAACTATACTCATGAAATGAAGGGTATGGTAAACAACACAGCTCAATTCCAACACAATGTCGCACAAAAAAATTAAATCAAAATGAAAATAAATCAAAATCTGTGAAAATTCAATTTATCAATGAAATCGAAAACATTAAAATGGAATCATAACATATAAGAGCGTGTCTGTGTTGCTCTTTAATGCAACAAATGGCACTGTTTCTTAAAAAAATATGTTTTTACCAGTCATATGTGTGGGATCTATACTTACACTTACGAAATGAACAGTATGGTAAATAATGTATCTCAAATCCAATACAATGTCACACAAAATAATTAAATCAAAATGAAAATAAGTCGAAATCTATGAAAATTAAATTTATCAATGCAATCGGAAACAGTAAAATGAAATCGTAACATATTTAGTGTAGCATATGTTGCTAGTACGTGCAACAGATGGTGCTGTTTTTCAAAAATAGGAGGTTTTTACCTGTCACAGGTGTGGCATCTATATAGTAGGTATATAAAAACACGCGCCCACTCGCATGCAACGTTGTGTCAAAACTTCAAAAGCAATCGGTAAGGAGGATTCGAAGATTTCCCTCACATGCAAAACACATGAAAAAAAATTAATAAAAAAAAAAGCTTGTTTGGTTATCGTCACAAACGTGACTTATATTTAGAAGGTATATATAAAAACCCGCTTGGGTGCGAATGGACTGTTGTGTGAAAATTTCAAAGCAATCGGTGAAGAACTTTCGGAGACTAACGATTTTTAACAAACGAACATATACATTTCTATTTATATAGATTGTGAGGTTTGATGGCATTCCCAACTTGCACGGTAGTCTATAGCAGTGTTCTGAGCTGGTAGTGGGTACAATGTCTTTTACACAACAGAACAAGAACAGAGAACTCANAAAAAAAAAAAAAAAACAGACCTGTTCTCCTAATATCCTGCTTTTGTAAAAGATGGAAAGATTTTGTTAAATAGGCTACTCTACCTTGTAGGTGATAACATGTCCAGTAATCTCTTTGGTTTATCAAAGGCAAAAGTACTGCCGATTGTCTTAAAGTGTTTGTCTAATGTGGATGACAATTGTAGAGTTTTTGTTGATCTGCAAGGAGCATTTGATAAAGCCAATGGGGAAGTAATCTTATACGAATTAGCCAATCTGGGAATAACAAGGAGATTGCTACACTGGATAAGGGATTATCTACAAGGCAGAAAAGGTCAGGTGTATTACCAGGGATACATGTCTGAGGAACGGATGTTTCAGTTAGGTACCCCACAAGGGGAGTATTAAGTCCCACCTTATTCAATGTATTAATGAACAGATTAGCATCAGAGATGTATCCTCCAGGGGTCACGACGATCATATATGCTGATGGACATTCTTATACAAGGCACTTCTGGAACAAAATTCAAACTGCTCTTAACATACTTGGTACAACCTGTCACAAGTTAGGCTTAGTTATAAATGCAGATAAAACCAAATATGAGTATAGGAAACGAAGAAATATAACACTTACTCTAAATGGTGTGGAACTGAGCCGTGTTCAGAAGTACAAGTATCTGGGCATGTATGTTGGATACACATGTGAGAGTAAAAATGCTGAAATAAATCATATCAGCACCTTATGTAAAGCCCGTCTGCATCCTCTAAAAGCACTGGCTTTTTCTGGTAAAGGTGTTGGGGTACCTATCTTGCGGATGTTATACATAAGCACTGTTCGGTCCCTGATAGACTACGCAGCACCCGTTTTGTCTTACACAGGCCAAGGCAGACTTAAAAAAATAGAGCTGATACAGAACGAGGCTATGAGGATTATTCTTGGATGTCAAAGAAATGCAATGATTGAAATAATGAGAATGGAATTAAATTTACAGAGTGTGTGATAGAGTCCGTGACATTAACACTAGAGTATCTATTCGTTTCATGCGGAGAAAAGGAGGGGATAAGCTGTTTGAGAGCGTTCAGACCTGCCTGAGTGACGTACACACTTCCAGGAAACTGAGGGAGACACGCTACACGAGGGGATTAGCTCATGACCTCAGGGAATACGATGTACTTGACTGCTGTAAACCCTCTCGACAGTGTAATAGGTCTGCTCCATGGAAAGTACAGAAAATAGACGTCGAAATTGTACCCCTCAAGGTGAAAAAGATTCATCATGAACCGGGACAATTACGGTGTTTGTATGGAAGCATGATATCTCGGTTACCAAGAGGCAACAGTTTACATGTATATTGTGACGGGTCGGTGGCGGAGGATGGCAGGGCAGGGTGTGGTGTCCTAATAAGGGATATACGGAGTTTGGGACTGTGGACAGGATAATTGAACTCCGGCTTAGTAATTATATATCATCCACACAAGCTGAACTGCAGGCCATTCTGGCGTGTTTGGAGGAAGTACGTCATGACGACAAAAATGTTTTTGTATTTGTCGATAGCCGAGGAGCACTGAGTCCTTAAACAGTCGAAACCCAGTCTTCATCTCCATAGTTGAGGATTGTAAGAGAAGAATAACTGAGATACAGCTGAAAGGACATAGTGTGAAATTCATGTGGATTCCATCTCATGTTGGAATAGTGCTCAACGAGGTGGCGGATGACTTGGCCAAACGTGCCACATCAAAACCACAAGTTGACATTGAATGTGAATTCACAAT
This sequence comes from Procambarus virginalis, assembly GCA_020271785.1. NCBI lineage: Eukaryota > Metazoa > Arthropoda > Malacostraca > Decapoda > Cambaridae > Procambarus > Procambarus virginalis. The sequence goes on from WNGS01003659.1 coordinate 41,664, forward strand.
GAGACAAATAGAAGCAAAATCAGAAATATTCAGGCACAGGCAGGAGCGGAGAGGAGAGATCTAATGTATGAGAGAAGTCAAACCATGCAACACACGTATGTGAGTCAAAACACCCATTTCACTTATGGTAAAAGGAGAAATGCTTGGAGTGACTCTGTGTACATGCGGCTCAGGCTTGGGTACAAATATTACTGGGAATATGGGATAGGTGTTCATGATAATGACACGAAGTGTAAACTATGTGGTATGTTAAGGTCTCACACCCTTGCCCATTATGTTCTTGATTGTCCGTTGATTAATGTATATAGAAACACTAGATAAGGACTGTTCCTGAACAAATAGCCTGGATGTGTCACAACGGAAAGGTTGATGAAATTCTTGAGAGATATAAGAATTTTGCACCAAGACTGTAATATTTGTTGAATTATCTGCATGTCTCTTGCAAATTGTCTATACAGTATACCTAGGTCATAAAAGTATTTGTGTACGTCTGATATCATACTACTTGTGAAGGAGGAAATGTATATGTTTATCTCTCAGAATGTTTGGTAATATGATTATTGTTTGTGATGTGTGCTATGTATGTATTAACACGATGTACTGAACGGGGTGAGAATAGCTTGAGCTACCTCATCCCTTGTGTGTATTTTACATCAATAAACTTATTTCAATTTCAATTCAACACAGCAAACTCTTCAATAATAATACAGGTGTATCCACACACCGCAATATATCCTGTGAGAGCTTTCTACAGCCCCACTTCTCACAACTGTGTCCTACCGTGAAATGGTGAGCCTTGCTCACAAGATACAAAATACTCTGGCTAGGTATAGCTGACTAAAGGGGAATTGGGAGGGAAACTGAAACACCTACTTCCACCTCGCTTTGCGGACTAGCCCTCCGGTGAGAGTTGAATCGTAGCTCCTGGTCCCAGCTCTCGCCTCGTTGTAGGGAACGCCCCCACACACACACACTGATGCGTACTCCAGGAACTCTACCAACGTCCCAACGTAAACGCGTCATCTCCGTGCCTTTTCACTGCAGGTCCGTGCTCCTCCACGACTTCTTGTAGGGTTGGAGTCGTCTCCTGGCCGTCGACTTCCTCTCAACTACGGCTGCCAGCCTACGTCTCGGCTGCAGACGTCCTGATTCCCAATTAGTTTTCTTCTTCCCACTAGTTCCCGGTGAATCGGTCCAGCCAATACGTCGTCACAAAAACGGGTGATCTGCCTCAGACGTCACATACGTCACTGCACAGACCTCGCTTCTTCTTGCACAGTACCTGTCCCCAGGAGCACTTGTGGCTCAATATTCCGTCGATTCCCTCTCTGGCTCAACACATGAACGAAGGAAGACTTCACAGGGTACTTGCAGACTACGGGTGATGCGTAAGATCCTCGGGAAGGGAATAACTGTCAAAACTGACAGGCCCAACTTTCGTACATCCTACCTTCCTGACGTGCCGGGTTAGACTGGTCGCGCTGTAGAGGCGCGATCTCTGGACCCCCCTGCTCTCGTGACGTCATACTCGCCAGGGGCGTTTTCGCCACTGACGTCACACAGTTTTGGCGGGAGAACGGAGTGACCGGCGCCATATTGGCATCCTAAAGGGCCTAAACAACAGGCCAAAACTTCCTTCTTTTGCGAATATCTCGCAAAGCGTGCACACTCCACGCTGCCTCACATATAAAATTGTAGCCCGAAACGTAGAGAACGCTCGGGTTAAGTGGATATGACTTACAGCTGGCTTGGGAGAATAAGGGGGGGAACACCGTCAAAATATATATAGTAGTAATAGTAGAAACAGTTGATTGACAGTTGAGAGGCGGGCCGAAGGAGCAGAGCTCAACCCCCGCAAGCACAACTAGGTGAATACATCAACATGGGTTCAGGGATGGCAAGTCCTGCCTCACGGGGTTAATTGAATTCTACGATCAGGCAAGAAAGAGAGGGATGGGCAGACTGCATATTTTTGGATTGCCAGAAAGCCTTTGATACAGTACCAGTACCACATAAGAGGCTAGTGAAAAGTTGGAGATGGAGGCTGGAGTGAAAGGGAAGGTACTCCATTGGATAAGGGAATACCTAAGCAACAGAAGACAATGAGTCACTGTGAGGGGTGAGGTCTCAGATTGGCGAGACGTCACAAGTGGACTCCTGCAGGGGTCAGTCCTTGGACCTATACTGTTCTGATATATGCAAATGATCTCCCAGAGGGTATAGATTCGTTTCTCTCAATGTTTGCTAATGACGCAAAAATTATGAGGAGGATTGAAACAGGATGATAGTAGGAGGCTACAAGATGACCTGGACAGATTGAATGAATGGTCCAACAAATGGCTGCTCAAGTTCAACCCGAGTAAATGCAAAGTAATGAAACTAGGCGGTGGAAACAGAAGGCCAGGCACAGGATACAGAATGGGAGACGAAGTACTTCTTGAAACAGACAGAGAGAAAGATCTAGGGGTTATCACACCAAACCTGTCTCCTGAAGCCCACATAGAAAGAGTTACGTCTGCAGCATATGCGAGGCTGGCTAACATCAGAACAGCCTTCAGGAACCTGTGTGAGGAATCATTCAGAATCTTGTATACCACATATGTAAGACCAATCCTGGAGTATGCGGCCCCAGCATGGAGCTCGTTCCTTGTCAAGCACAAGACGAAGCTGGAAAAAGTTCAGAGGTATGCCACTAGACTAGTCCCGGAGCTAAGAGGCATGTACGAGGAGGAAGGCTGCGAGAGATGCACCTTACGACACTGGAAGACAGAAAAGTAAGGGAAGACATGATCACTACCTACAAAATCCTCAAGGGTATTGACAGAGTAGACAAGGATAAACTATTCAACCCTGGTGGTACGCAAACAAGGGGACACAGGTGGAAACTGAGTACCCACATGAGCCACAGGGACGTTAGAAAGAACTTTTTCAGTGTCAGAGTAGTTAACAAATGGAATGCATTAGGCAGTGATGTGGTGGAGGCTGACTCCATACACAGTTTCAAATGTAGATATGATAGAGCCCAGTAGGCTCAGGAATCTAGTAGTTTAGTTCATTTATTATGCACCCCATACCCATCTTGTGGGCGGTAGTGGAAAGGGTTACAGAGGCACATAATGGGCTCAGGGACTGAACCCCACAATTCATTTAGCTAAACAAGTTACAATCTTGATGAGCTAGTTACAAAATTCAATATAAGTCGTCACATCAACATGGGTTCGAGATCGACCTCAAGTACAGGTTCTAAATTAAGCAACTGACATATGTGGAGAGCTAGTGTCAAAATTTATATGTTTGTCCTGCACACCGCCTCCCATCCAGTGGACAGCGGTGGATAGGTTACAATCACTCAGTTACTACCTACAGTTAGCAAACTGGGGATTTGGCTAAAATTTCTGATAGCAGATCATTTTGAATGAAATATTTACACATCGCTGGAACATTGGTTATAGAATTGTCTCTAAATCACGTATCTTTTCGCACTCCATCACATAGTGACGGAGGGTGTGCGAATAATTTTGTTGACACAGTTTACATTTGGTCAGGTCTACATCGGCAGATAATGAGAATTCCCAGAGATACTTGTAACCGAGTCTAAGCCGAGCAGCAGTAACATCTAGAAGTCTGCTGATTGT
>WNGS01003659.1:46298-56712 GCA_020271785.1 Procambarus virginalis
GAGCAGCTGACGGCACTGGAACACCCGAGGAGGGGCCGCACCATCTGGAGGACCGCCGTGCGACGCAGGGGTGCCGCAGCAGCCAACGGGACATCCACATCCTCGCCCACGGAAGCCACCCCAACAGGAAGCGGCGAGAATCCTCCTCCTGGAACAGGTGCACAGGAGCGACTGCAGCCCCTTGAGCACTCGGCAGCCTGATGCCCCAACAGACCACACCGAAAGCAGGTACGGGGTTGCGGGCATAGTATACCCGGACATAGTACTCCAGAAGCCGGACTGAAGAAGGAATGTCAGACCTCAGACGCATTCCAAGGGTACGAATGTTCGTACACATACCCTTATACCTCCCCGAGGACAGCGTGTTCACCCCGCAAACTGATGACAGCGCCAAACTGCTGGAAGTAACGCCGGAGTAGGTCCTCGGGAAACTCCAAGGGCGCCCCATGCACACTCACGTATGTCAGGTCACCACTACGGTCCGTAAAGGTGACAGAGCCGGCACCATCTGGCAGAGACAAGGAACGCCCCTCGTAACGGCTGAGGGGCGGACTAGTGGTATACCTCCTCCCCCACTAATTTGACAATAACCCGTTGAGCAGTTACCAGCTCAACTCTGTAGACGTCATCAACCGGGACACGGAGCATGTCACATGTGACAAGCTCAACTACAGGATAACCAACATGGCCTGTAATCTCCAGACCCACGAAGTTCACTCTCACAACAGGGGGAAGAAGGCCTCCCATCGTAAGCGTGCGACGCCAACACCAGCCAAGCGGCAACTGCAGGGAGGGTGGGACGCCCACACCCCCAGCCGCTCGGCGAACAACCCCAACTACCGGAGGGCTCAGACAATACGTCTATACCCCACTGGAGCTAGGGCGCAACTCCTGCCTAGCAGAAGTGGACAACACCTACCAAGTGTCAACACCGACCCAAGTGGGTCCTTGACCCCATATTTGTTAAAAACATGAATGAGTAAGCACTTGGAGATACATACAAACGAACCAAAGCACAAGGTGACTTGCATGCATTTCTAGTTGCAAATAGAGAGGTGAGAGACATGAGCACGTTATACGTAATAAACTTGGGAAAATTTCCTACAAAATATAAATGAGCAAACACCACTTGTTGAAGTTTGGAAAAAGATACGAAAAATCTCTAGAAGCAACCCCACCAAACCACTGCACCTCAGCCCACTAGACCCCTCCGTGGTGCCTCCTTGCCGTGGTGAGGGGCTCACGTACACCTCCCTGGGACCGGTGTGGGTTGCCTGTGCCCCCTCTCCTGCCCCCTCTTTGGGTGGTGTACGTGCTGAAGGGCACCATGTAGGGGCCTTGTGAGCCATCGGACCACCCGCTGGAGGGGTCGCCTGTGAGAGGCCGCCCTGAGTGGATGGTTGGGTGTCCAGGCTAGGGCGATAGGGGGACTGGGCTCTTAGCACCAGTGTGGGAGAATGCACGAAGTAGTAGGACTCCCCTGTTGAAAAGGGGGAGCACCGCTGGGGACGACACACCCTTCCTGCACTGGCCCGCGCTCGGCCTCCCTGGCTGCCCTGGTAGGTGGTATCCCTTGGTTCCGGGTCCCATCCTTTTATTAGTTTGCTATATGGATGACGACTTGACTACTTCTAACCAGGCTCATGGGTGGGCGACCAGGCCCCTGAGTCGGACCGTCCTGGAAGACCGGGATCTGTAGCCTCCACTGCAGAGCCCGGTTTAGGCCCAGACCGGACTCTTCCTCCCTGCTCCCCTCCCTCCTCTGTGGTTGGGTCGAGCTCCAAGCCTGCTGTGGTGACCGTCTCGTCCCCTTGCACGGCTCCATCTCTTCTTGCGACTACTGCGCCTTTCGACCCGTCTCTCTCTACGGGTTCTCATCGCCGTCCCCGCCGCGGCCGCTCTCGTATGCTTCCTTCCCATCCTACTTCGTTCCATGCTTTGTTTGGTCCTGCTACATGGACTAAGTATTTTGACCTCCAACCCTTGGACTCAACTCCTCCTGACGATTTTTCCCTTCATAGGCATCTTGTCGATTCCGTGGATGCCTCTGTCACCTTAACCCCACTCGTCTTGGTACCCGTGTCGTTGCTGCTCCTTCTCAGGATGCGGCCACTCGCTTGGCCGCCTTATCCTGCCTTGGTGAGACCCCTGTTCGGGTCTCGAAGAACGCCCGGTTGAATGCCAGTGTGGGCACTGTTCTCCTCCCGCACCATGTTGCGACCGGTGTTAGGGATCTTAGGGACTGCCACGAGGATATCAAACATGTCCTCGAGGCCCAAGGTCATTCTGTCCTCCAAGTGGATACATTTATTCGTCCCCCTCGTGGTCATCGCCGTCTGCCTCTTCGGGTTGTGAAGGTTACCTTTGATGGTAGGACCCTTCCATCCTCTGTTATTCTCGCTGGTGCCAGGTGCTCCGTCCAGGAGTATATTCCATCTCCTCGGCTCTGCGGTAAGTGCTGGAAGTTTGGGCATGGTACCCTCAGGTGCTCTAGTCCTGTCTCTCTCTGTCCCCTGTGTGGAAGCGAGGGTCACTCTAAGTTAGAGTGCACTTCCCCCCAGGCCCGCTGCCTCAATTGCGGTGAGGCCCACCCTACCTTCTCCCGTGCGTGTATTCGTTACAAACTTGAGGCGGCTGTCCTCAACTTGAAGCACCGGGACCGTTTGTCTTTTCCTGAGGCTCGGCGCCAAGTTCATCGTCTCCCCTCTTTCGCTGGTGTCTCCTATGCTCGAGTGGTGCGCTCTTCCTCTCCTCGTCCTTCCCGCCTTCCTCAGTCTCACAACCGTTTCCGAGCCTTAGACCCAGACACGCCCACCTCCGCCTCCCCTGTTTCCCTCAGTTCTGTCCCGAAGGGTCCCCCTCCTGGTTCTCTGTCTAGGGCTCCCCTTCATTCTACCCAGTCTGTCGCATCTCCTGTGTCTTCTATTTCCTCTCCTACTAGTCCTTCTCCTCCGTCTCTTGGCTCTCCACGCCGCCTGACTGTGCGGGCCGACGTCCATCGCTCTCCTGTTGGTTGTGTTGTTCGCTCTCGCTCTTCTTCTCCTATCGAGACTCTGGAGTCTGTTGCCCAGTACGTTGCTGCTGGGACGCCTGTTTCTTTGAGTCAGAAGCGGAAACCTGGGTCCTCCCCTGTCGGTAAGAAAGCTTCGCTTTCTTCTTCGCCCCCTATCTCTGCTTCTATCGTTCCTTCCCCTCCCGCTTCGGTGGTGGTGCCCCCTGTTCCTACTGTGGGGGTTTCTTTAGCCCCCAGTTCCATCTCGGTTACTGCCCTTGCTGAGGTGCGCTCCCCTCTTTCTACTCCCCCTCCTCCCCTTCCTTCTCCTCCAGCCCTGCTCGTCCACCTCTGGTCCGTCCTTCCGCTTCTTGCCCTCCTTCTTTACTCAGTTTACCCATGCCCCCTAATCCTGACTTTGCTGACCCTGATCCTGACTCTGTGCTTTTTTAGCGTGCTGTGTTCCTTCTTCACCTTTGTTTCTTTGCTCTCTGTTACTCTCCTCTCTCTCTTTCGTGATGTCTTTTCTTCAGTGGAACATCCGTGGATTTTACGCCAATTTCCTTGACCTTCAACTTCTCATCTCACAGTTTTCGCCCCTTTGTGTCTGTCTCCAGGAGCCGATGCTTGGTTCTCGTTCTGGTCGCTTCCGTGGCTATTCTTTTCTCTCCCCTCCCCCAGCTGTCGCTGGGGTCCATAATTCTTCTGCTCTCTTGATTCGTTCCGATGTTCCCTTTGTCCCCTTACTTTTTTCCTCGCCTCTCCACTGTTCTGCCGCCCGTGTCTTTGTGCGTAGATGGTACACGGTTTGTTCCATTTATCTTCCCCCCACTGTCCCACTTTCTCTTCCCGATCTTAAACACCTCCTAGACTCCTTGCCGGAGCCTGTGCTCCTGCTGGGTGATTTCAATTGTCGTCATGCCCTTTGGGGTGATGTGCTGACAAACACCCGGGGTCGCCTACTTGAACCTTTCATCCTCTCTTCTTCCCTATCCCTTCTTAATTCTGGTGAGCCCACTCATTTGGACTCTCGGACTCGCTCCCTTTCTTGTCTCGATCTTTCTCTGTGCTCGTCATCCCTTTCCTTAGATTTCGGGTGGCGAGTCCTTGATGACCTCCATGGCAGTGACCATTTTCCTATCCTTGTCACTTTTTTCTCCTTTCGCCCTCCTCTCTCCTTCCCTCGGTGGCGGTTTGCCGAGGCTGACTGGCGCCTTTTTACTCTCCGTGCTACTATTTCCGAGCTCTCCGTTTTACCTCTCCCTCGCGCCCTCCTTCTTTTTCATGACACTATCTTTGACGCTGCCCTGCACTCTATTCCTCGCTCTTCCTCTCGGGGAACGCGAAAGTGCGTTCCCTGGTGGAATTTGGACTGTGCTCGGGCTGTCCGCTGTAAGCGTGCAGCCTGGAAGAGACATCGCCGCCGGCAGACGGTTGAGTCTTTTCTTTTGTTTCGGAAGGCGAGTGCGGTGGCCCGTAGGACCATCCGTGCGGCTAAACGTGCTTGCTGGGCGACTTATGTCTCTACCGTTACTTCCGAAACTCCTCTTCCGCTGGTCTGGAAGCGTATCCGCAAGATTGCGGGCAAGTTCATTCCCGATGTCTCCCCAGTCCTTCGCCTCCATGGTGCTCTTGTGGCGGACCCGTTGCAGGTTGCGACCGAACTGGGTTCCCATTTCTCCTCTGTTAGTTCTGGTTCTCATCTCCCCCAATCCTTCCTTCTTCGTAAGCCTCTCCTTGAGTCTCGTCCTTTAAATTTCTGTACTTTTCTCCACCTTCCCTATAATGATCCCTTCTCTCTCTCTGAACTTCAATCTGCCCTAGCCCTTTGTGGTTCTACGGCAGCGGGCTCTGATGGCATTCATTATGAAATGCTCCGCCATCTCCCTCCGTGCACGTCTCAGTATTTACTGAGTCTGTACAATCGGGTCTGGGAGTCGTCGTCAGTCCCTGAAGACTGGCTCGATGCTGTTGTCCTCCCTGTTCGGAAACCAGGGTCTCTCGGGTCATCCCCCAAGGACTTCCGCCCTATTGCCCTCACGAGTTGTGTCTGCAAGCTCTTTGAACGTATGGTTAACGTTCGTTTGATGTGGTTCTTAGAACACTATAACCACCTCTCTCCTTCTCAATTTGGTTTTCGCAAGTGCCGCAGCACAACGGATGTCCTGGTAAACTTGGAGGTCTATATTCGTACTGCTTTTGCTGCGAAGACTTCCGTTGTTGCCGTCCTTTTTGACCTAGAAAAGGCTTACGACACTACCTGGCGGTATCACATTCTGTCTCAACTTCATTCTTTTGGCCTTCGTGGGAACCTCCCTCTCTTCCTCCAGAGCTTCCTCTCTCGTCGTTCCTTTCGTGTGCGGCTTGGTACTGCTCTCTCTGCCCCTTTTCGGCAGTATGAGGGTGTACCCCAGGGTAGTGTTCTGAGCACTACTCTTTTTCTAGTTGCCCTCAACGGTCTTCTTTCTTCTCTTCCTTCTGGTGTCTTCTCTGCTCTGTATGTTGATGATCTTACCCTTTGCTGTCAGGGTGATGATTCACCTCTCCTTCAACGGCGGCTTCAACTTGCGATTGATGCCGTGTCGTCGTGGGCCACCGATCATGGCTTCAAGTTCTCTGCATCTAAGACTTGTGCTATGACCTTTACTCGGAAGCATGTTGTTCTTCGTCCCTCTTTGTCGCTTTATGGTCATCCCATTGTGTACAGGGATTCCGCAAAGCTCTTGGGGTTAGTCTTTGACACTCGTTTGTCTTGGTCAGCCCATATCTCTTGCCTCCGAGTTGAGTGCTCTAAGGCCCTTAACCTCCTTAAGGTTTTGTCCCATACTTCTTGGGAGCGGATAGACGCACGCTCCTATATTTGCACTCCTCTCTCGTCCTGTCTAAACTCGATTATGGTTGCCCTGCTTACTCTTCTGCTTCTCCTTCTACTCTTCGCCGTCTTGATGCTTTGCACCATACTGGGTTGCGTCTCAGCTCTGGTGCCTTTCGTTCGACTCCCGCCCTCAGTTTGTATGTTGACACTGGCTTTCTCTCTCTCCAGGACCGCCGTGACCGCTACTGTCTTCGCTATCTTGCGCGGTCCTTACAGCATCCTTCCTCTCGCCTCTGTCGTGCTTTGACTTTTCCTCCTCCTGTAGCTCCTGTTCCTCTTCATTGTCTCCCACTCTTCTGTCCGGTTATCTCGCTTGCAGGATTCTCTTTCTGTTCGTCTTTCTAATGTTTCTCCTCGTATTGTTCCTTCCTTGCCTCCGTGGAGAGTCCCCCTTCCCAAGTTTTGTACGTCCTTGACTTGTATTACTAAAGCCTTTACCCCTCCTTCAGTTCTGAAAAGCCTCTTCCTTGAGCACTTTTCTTCGCACTCCCGCTCTATTTCCATCTTTACCGATGGGTCTAAGTCTGCGGACGGTGTGGGCTACTCTGTTGTTTTTCCTGACCGTACTTATATGTGTCGCCTCCCTTCGGAGGCTAGCGTCTTTACGGCGGAACTTTATGCTATTCTCTATGCTCTCCGTCTCTTGCTTTCTCATTCTCATTCCTCCTTTGTGGTTGTCGTTGACTCTCGTAGTGCCCTAATGGCTCTTGGGTCCTTTAATCCTGTCCACCCAGTGGTCATCGAGATTCAGCAATGGCTGTTTCTTATTTCTAGTAAGTTTAAATCGGTAGAGTTTTGCTGGGTTCCCAGCCATATTGGGTTTCTTTGAATGAGCGTGCAGATGCTGCCGCTAAGGATGCCATCCGTTCTTGTCCCATCTCCCGTAAGGGTCTTCCTTATTCTGACTTTTATCCGGTTATTCATTCCTCTATCCTTGCCCGTTGGCAGAGTTGTTGGTCCTCTGTGGTTGGTAACAAACTGCGTACTCTCAAACGTAGTGTGTCCCCGTGGCCTTCCTCCTACCACCGTAATCGGCGGTGGGAAACTGCTTTAGCACGGCTGCGGGTTGGCCATACTCGCTTAACCCACGGTCACTTAATGGAGCGCCGCCCTGCTCCTTGTTGTCCGAATTGCGTTGTCCCTCTTACGGTTATGCATATCCTTGTTGAATGTCCTGCCTTCCAGGACGAGCGTGTGTCTTGCTTTCCGACCGTCCCTCGCGGTCACTTGTCCCTCGATAGAATTCTAGGTGAATCGGATACTTTTGATATCGTTCGCCTTATGCGTTTTTGTATTGCATAATACGTCTTATGCGTATTGGCTTTCTTAGTAATATTTAGCGCCCTCTGATTATTTCGCACTTTGATGGTGCTACATAGCCTTCCCGGTTTGGTGCCTTCTTTTGATAATTACCTTACCCATCACACTAGAACAAACAAACATTCTCCTGAGCAAGGGCACTAACATGAAGCTACGACTACTCCCAATGAACATACAGCAGAAAACTTAATGACACACGCCCCAACAGACAACGAACCATCAATCTTGCATGTACAGCTATCGACGTGTCGGACTTAATGATGTAATGAATTGGAATTAAATCATGCACTAAAGAGGGGAAAATCAACTGCTCCTGGAGAGGATGGTATTACTACAGTCTACTGAGATTAGTCTCACACGTACCAGGTAATCCACTTTTAGTGTTGTACAGAATGAGTTTAAGTGAAGGAGTATTACTTGATGCTTGGACAAAGAGTGTCATTGTTCCCGTCCCCAAACCACACTCAGATAATAATAGACAGATCATCGCCTATCTACAACATGTGGTTTGTAAAGTGCTTGAACGTATTGTTCTTATCGACTCATGTATCGTATACAGGGGCACCTGTCACCCCAACTGTTTGGATTTATGCCTGGGCTCAGTACACAACACTGTTTTGTTGAGTACTTCGCACATTGAAGCTTCCCTCAAACAGTTTTCATCGACCTATCAGCGCGTTTGATACAGAAAACAGAGAAATCATACTGGAACAGCTTGCCGAGCTGGGAATACAAAGGAAAATTACTGAAATGGATAAAGGGCTATTTGTCTAATCGAACAGCATATGTTTTGTTTAATGGTGTTAAAAGCACAGAGAGCAAACACTTTGAACTGGGAACTCCACAAGGAGGGGTCCTCAGCCCCTTGTTCAACGTTCTGATGCATAAACTTATTAAAGATCTTCCAACTAATAATGAAGACACTGTCATTTGTTATGCTGATGATAATGTTTACAGGCTGCCTCCGAGCCTAGAATGCAAGTTCTGCTCGATGCTTTTGCTACTAGAGCTGAGGAATGTGGCCTCCTTTTCTCTGTACAGAAAACTCGTGCCCTCATTCCATGTGGTATTCCACCACCCAGTTATCATATAGATGGCGAGCACTTGAGAACTGCGAGTCTTACAGATACCTTGGTGTCCCCATTACGACCCTGGGTACCTTTTTTCTCTCAAGAGGAGACTTTAAAGCCCTTGCAGGTCCTTGTTGGTGTCAATCATGGAATTACGTGAGACTTGCTAAAATGTTTTATGTATCATTTACGCAAATGCGCTAGCCTAAAAGAGCCTAAATCTGTATTCCCTTGAGCGCAGGCGGGAGAGATACATAATAATTTACACGTGGAAAATATTAGAGGGGCTGGCCCAATCTGCACACAGAAAAAATCACCTGAGACCAGAAGACATGGCAGGATGTGCAGAATACCCCCGTTGAAAGCAGAGGTGCAACTGGTACTCTGAGAGAGAACTCTATCAACATCAGGGACCCGAGACTGTCCAACACGCTCCGCTACACATAAGGGGCATAACTGGCAAACCCCTCACAGTGTTCAAGAGAGAACTGGATAAGCACCTCCAAAGGACACCTGATCAACCAGGCTGTGACTCATACGTCAGGCTGCGAGCAGCCGCGTCCAACAGCCAGGTTGATCAGTCCAGCAACCAGGAGGCCTGGTCGATGACCGGGCCGCGGGGACGCTAAGCCCCGGAAGCACCTCAAGGTATCCTCAAGGTAGGTAGGACGCTTTGTGATTGACTACAATGCTTTACATCTCACACTGTATACTGACAAAGAGCTGAAATCTCTTGAAACCTGCAAAATGAAGCTATGCGTCTCATCCTTGGGGCTCCAAAGTCCACGAAAATAGTAAATATGAGAGCAGAGTTAAAATTACCTACCATAAGTGAGAGAATTTTGTCTATTAGCACAGTTTTCGGCGTGAAGGCATTGAGTAGATCTAGACAACACGTCAAGTTTCAAGCTAAACTTTCTAAAATGCTGCACTCACCCGGTCTACAGAAGAAGAACGAAATCTGATTATGTATTTTGGTTCTACAAGGTAGCCAATTCCATCAAATATTAAATATGTACCTAACTCAATTAATGATTAATCAACCAATTTCTCCATAGGATAACTGATATCTATCAGTAGATTTTGTAAATGCGCCAAGAAAGATAGTGTGCACTCTACATTATTAAAACAGTTAACACTGAAAAGCATCACTGAAAGTATTCAGAGTAAGGGTAACGATGTGTATCAGTGCTATACCGACGGCTCTGTAGAAGAAGGTGGACGATGTCCGGATGTGCATGTAATATATTTGAACATCTTCTCTCGTGCATACAGCAATGAAGCGCGTCAATGATGGGGAAGTACAACTCAAACCGAACTTCCAGGCATATACTTGCCACTGAATTTTAAAAGACAAAGGCAGTGGACTTATTCTGTGACTCGCAAAAGTACTCCTGGCATTGAACGCACATAGTAGTGACACCAGAAAATAGTCAGTGATATTCGAATGAATGTTTTAGCTGCTAAAGAAAACAGGTTGAAATAAATTCCTGTGGATACTATCACATGTGGCATTCAAGGTATAACACTGTTGATATTCTTGCAAAGATAGCCTGTACAAAACCAGTGGTAGAAATTATAGGGGTGTTTCTTAGCAGTGACAAAGAGAACTTAAACAAAATCTAATGAAGATTCACCGCCCAAAAATTCACAAGACCGAAAGTTGTAGCATTAAATATTATGATAGATATCGTGAGGAGACATTCACATATGGGACTAATAGAACAAGAACTCGGCAAGTGATGTTATAGTGGCCAGAATACGCCTGGGATACAAACGTATCTGGCAGCTTTCTCAAAACCCAAATGTGAGTACACAATGTGTCAACTTTGTGAAAGAGAAAACATGCACTCTCTTGAACATTATATGGTAGAATGTCCCATAATTGACTGACTTTCGCCCTCTGGGCTAAGGTATGCTGAACTGTGTAATTACTATATGAGTACTGGAACACTTGATGATATATTGGACTTGACCCAGATTAACCATGTAATGTATCAATTATACATTGTATGTGATGTAACTATATAACCTGAGCTTGTAAAACACCTTAATCACCTTCAGTGATTAAGTGTTTAATTGCACACTAGTGTCTCTATCAGCTATCGCACCCTGTCAGAGTAAAAGAGAAAAATGTATGTGAATGCATGTGTGTAT
>WNGS01003659.1:57712-75668 GCA_020271785.1 Procambarus virginalis
AGGTTGCTGTGGCTCAGCAATGCGTGGCAGGGTACAGCTAGTCTATGTAAATAAAAATGTATATGTTAGTTTATTCAAAATCGCTTATATCTGAAATTTCTTCACCAATTACTTTGAAATTTTCACACAACGTTCCATTCGCCTCTGAGAGAGTTTTTATATGCATGCTATATAGCTGTCAGGACTGTGACGGAAAAGAACACGCTTTTTTTTTTTTAAAAACTGTGATTTTCATATATTTTTCTTGTAAGGGAAATCTTCAAAACCTCTTTACCGATTGCTTTCAAAATTTGACACAACGTTGCATTCGAATAGGCGCATGTTTTTATATACCTACTATATACATGCCTAACCTGTGACAGGAAAAAACATGTTTTTTTTTTTTAAACAGCACCATCTATTGGACGTAAGAGCACCACATGCTTTAATCTCCAAAAGTTCTTCACCGATTGCTTTGAAATTTTGACACAACATTCCATTCGAATAAGCGCATGTTTTTATATACCTTCTATATAGATGCCACTCCTGTGAGAGGTAAAAACATTATTTTTTAAGAAACAGTGCCATCTGTTGCACGTAAGAGCAACACACACTATACTAAATATGTTACAATTCCATTTCAATGTTTCCAGTTGCATTGACAAATTAAATTTTCATATATATCAATTTATTTTCATTTTCATTGAATTATTTTGTGTGACATTGCATTGGAATTGAGCTGTGTTGTTTACCATACCGTTCATTTCGTGTGTATAGTTTTTTTTTTCATTTTTTCATTTCGTTTTTTTTCACTGTTTTTCTTATATTTCAGTGATAGGAACATCAGATCATTTGATGTTCCCAATTTTCTGATGGGAACATCAGATCAATTGGGAATGCATTAAACGAGGGAGTGGGGAAGGATGAGGGGACAGGGGAATGGAGAAAGGTGGGGAGGACAAGGAGACAGAGGAGTGGGGGATCGTGGGGAAGACGAGAGGACGGGAGAGTGGGAAAGAGTAGGAAATCGAGGGAACAGGAGAGTGGGAGATTGTGGGGAGGACGAGGGGACAGGGGAGGGAGAGAATGGTGGGTGAGGACTGGGAGACAGGGGAAGATTGCTGTGGCACAGCAACACACATGTGTTGCTGAAAGAATTGCTACTACTACCACTACCATTACCTCCACAACCACCAATACTACAATAATACTAATAAGAGAATGGTAAGGTAATATGTAAAATGGTACAAAATCCTGTAAACCACTAAGCCAAGTAGTCCCTCCCGGAGTGTCATCACCTCCTGACCTGTAGACCACTCCGCCAAGTAGTCCCTCCCCGGAATGTCATCAGCCCCTGACCTGTAGACCACTCTGCTTCGTCTAAACCGCCGCTGAAGTTTTTCAAATGTGGTACGGAAGGAGTAACCATCTGGCACCCAGACTGTACCAAATGGCCAGCCTCCCTTGGCACAAGGAGGCAAGTGCCCGAGACTCAACAAGAGCCTACTGATACCGGCTCTAGAACTGTTGACCTACCCCATAGCGGTGACAGTACCAGCAACACCCCTGACAACACACAACAGCCTGAGACAACAGTTAAAGTACAGTTGGCAGCCTTGCAAGCACAGGTAGCAGAACTGGCTGAAATTATACAGATGATACGTCGGGCTCCTTCAAAAGAGATACAGCAGCCTCCGCACTGCTGTGTCACAGCCGTGACCCTCTCTGGTAAAGATACCTGCGGTGGTGATGACGGCGGCGGTGGCGGCAGTGGCGGCGGCGGCGGCAGAGATGAGAGCGACAACAGAGCCGGTTGCAGCGACGTCGTCAGTCAAATCAGTGAAGAAAGCAGTGTTAGTGACACAGAAAATTAACTGGAAAAGGAAGTCGATCTGCATCAGCATATTTTAAAATGATTATTGACCTTAACGAACGTGCTCAAGCCAAGTACGAGAATGAAAATGATAATATTCTGCGTGACAGTAATTATGCCATACAACTTACAGAGAACATTCACTCGTGGACCATCCCGAGTTCCTCAGTGATCAAGAAACTGATGACATCACCAGATATTCCTGACGACACCAAACGCCAGAATGGTACGGCTCTTTACGTACAGTCACTTATTGACACATTGTGGAAGTGGGACAAGGACAACAATGGGACCATCAGTCCCAGGGAGGAACAACACCAAGACGATGGCTGTTGTTGACACAAGGTCCATTAGATTTCTCAGTTGGAACATTCGTAGCATCAACAAAAGACTGAATGATCTAACATCACATGTTACCAGTAACAACATATATATGATTGCTATACAGGAGCCCTACACGTCCAACATGATAAACAAAACCCCACCAAAGATCAGAGGGCATGCATCCTATAATAACAGTAAAGCCACAGGCCTATTAACATACATCATAAGAGATTTACCACACATTCTTGTGAGCACGTCACACAATGTACACACACAGTACTATCACTTTCATGTACAAACTACAGCAGGCCACTTCTCATTCCTCAACGTATATGCCAGAAGCCAGAAACTCAATGTAACATTGCTGCCAGATCTAGACAGCCATGGGACAATACACATGGGAGATTTTAATGCTAAACATATTACGCTGGGAGACATCACTAACAACGATAATGGATGCAAATTTATAAAATATGTTTATGACAACAGGTTAACCGTGTATACTACGGATATCCAAACTCATTTATTGGAGACTGTTACGACTCTGGGTTCTTTAGAGGGAAACCAGAGGTCAAAATGTGAGCTTATTGAGCTACCATAGAGTAAAAACGCATTGCGAGTGGCATATGTCGTATCTTCCCTGCCAGTCGTAAGATTAGTCTTGTCTCTCGAAGAGTATTTAAAGATTGAGCTTGGGGTTGATTATTAAATAATAAAATAGGCACCAACTATGTTTACTAATACTGTCTAATCATTTGTAAAGTAAACCTGAGTAAATTTAGTATCGGGCACCGGTATGATTAGTTGAACAGTCTGCCGGCAGCATAGCTTTCGGAGAGGGAGAGGAGAGACTCGCGGGCCTTCTCGGCTGACTGGTTGTGGTGGAAGGAAGTGCCTCTCCCTCCTCTTATTTATTTATTTCTGTATCTTCGTCTGGTTAAGTTTTCTTTGCTATTTTTATGGTTATATTGTGGCATACCTATCGTTATATGTGTAGAGTAGTATACCTGGGGTGTAGTAAGTGTTATTTAAGTTTTATATTACCTGCTATGCTAACGGGGGTCCCATTGTGACCACGTGGTCCCCTACCCTAAGCTGACTCCAGTGTGTTATAGTAGAGCTTTACCCTAGCTTGCTTCCAGTGTAAACCTTGTATCCTGCTTAGGTGGACCAAGGCTTTTAACGTAAGATTGTGTGGTAAAGTTAGTATTAAATTGTTATTGGTCTGATTGTGTATGGGGGGTGTTAAGGGGTTAATAAATAAGTAAGTTTGAACAGAGTATCCCTTTTTCCTGTGTGGGAGTACAATAATCTATTCCTAGACTAACCGGTTTAGTAGCAAGCATTTATTATTGTGGATATTTTACTTTGGGGGCCGGGCCTTTTAGTTCTCCCATTTTGATACCTCTGTATTCTACTTACCCTTACCCCTTAATAGTACCAGTTCCCCATAGCAAGCCCACTATTGTTCGTAACAAGTGGTTGGCCTGTCCGGGAGGAACGTTATTATTGTAAAAAATTAGATTTTTGAGTGCCAAAACTAAAAATTCTTGTTTCCGCAGAACGGTTGTGGGCTAGCCTAGGGTCCAGCTCATCTGGCGTAGAACATTCTTTGCACTGACTGGACACCCAGCTGGATCTCTTCACGATTAAGGTTAGTGTGGCCTTGTGTTAGGGGCCGTGCAAATTTTTGTTTTTCCAATTTTTTAATTTTTAATTTTTTCTGTGGCTAGGAGCTAAAATTTTTAGTCATGTCATCTGAAATGCAGAGACTGGCAATGAACCCTTCAGTGATAGAGATAAAGAAGCTCAACAAAGCAAATTTAATATTGTTAGGCAAGGAATTTGGCCTAGAATTAAATGACGCAGATAGAAAGTGGACTTTGATGAATGAAATTTTACGGCATTGTATAGACCAAGAACTAGTGCCAAGTGATACAATTTTATGCGAGCCCAATTCAGGGGAAAGTGCAGCTAGTAGAAATATAGAATTAGAATTAACACTAGCCAAGTTAAGACTGGCAGAGCAAGAGGCCAGAGTAGCAGAACAAAATGCTAAAGTGGAAGAGCAAAGGCTCAAAAATGAGGCGGCAAGAATGGTACCACCTACTGGGGACTCGAACTCCAGACATTCTGATAAAAAACACAACTTGCCTGAATTTTCAGAGTCAGACCCTGAAAGATTTTTAACCATTTTCAGAGACTAGCCATGTCCATGAACTGGCCAAGGGAAGAGTGGGTGAAAATCTTGCAGGGGCGGCTTAGGGGTAAAGCACAAGATATTTTTATTAATATGCCTGACGACGAGTGTTTTGTATATGATGAAGTCAGGGAAAGAATTTTGAGGGCGTACGAAATTACTCCTGAAGCTCACCGCCAAACTTATCGCAACCTTAGGCCCACTCACAACCAACCGTTCACTGAATTTGCCAATGAGCAAATTAGATTGTTTGATAAATGGATTCGCTCGGCTAAAGCCGAAACATACCAGGCACTCAGAAATGTAGTCTTAGTAGAACACTTTATAGATAGTATGCCAGAATATATTTCGCAATACCTTAGAGGTAGGGTAGAGTTAAATTCTAAAATAGGGGACTTGGCCAAGATGGCAGAAAACTACCAGTTGGCGGGCAAAAGGCCCAATAAAAATAATTTTACCCCACAGAGTAACAAAACTTATACCCACAGCCAGTCCAGACCAGCTCATTCTAAACCTTCACCTAATGCACCTTCTGTTTCAGACATAACTAACCCTGTTAAATTGTTTAGCCCCACGACACTAAAGAGTGAACCGAAGGGTAATTCGGTTAGTAATGTCTCTTCTCCCCGACGTTTCTGTGGTCATTGTAAAAGTTCAACCCACAATATTAGCCGTTGTTGGCAACTGTACCCGGAAAAAAGACCCAATGTGACACAGGGCTTGAGTCCTTCTGAAGGGTTAGGGAGTAAGACTTCCAACCCACAGTGGTTGGACCTGCTTACCCCATTCTTATCGAAAGGGAGACTACTTTTGTCTGAGGGTTCTTCCTGGAGGGACGTGGTGATCTTCCGAGACACCGGTGCCATCCAGACTTTAATTTTAGAGAGTGCTTTGCAAGGTGCCAATACTCTCGACACTGGAGAGGTGGTACTGGTCGAGGGTGTCACTAGTGATACTCGAGCAGTACCCCTCCGTAAGGTTACCCTGGAATCTGATTTCCACAAGGGTATTTGTACAGTCGGAGTCACTTCGTACCTACCTTTCCCTAATGTTGATGTAATATTGGGTAATGATTTAGCCGGGGATAAGGTAGGGGACTCCAGACTGCCTGTTATGTTGCCTAACCCAAAGGTTTGCCTGGATTCACCCACCGCAGAGGATAATGTTGTGTACCCTGCGTGCGTGGTGACTAGGTCTATGGGACTTAAATGTAAGGGCAGCCCTGTGCTTGCCAAGGTGGTAAATCCCAAGGACACGAGGGACCTTCCGAGTGGTGAAAGCCCAGTGGACCTTGCGGACACATTCATGGCCCGACTCGATGACGGGGCCGAGGACATTGTGGAGAGCCTGCCACCCCCGCCTACCGAGAGTAGTGGGGAGGTGGAGGAGAACACTGTTGAGCCTCGGCCAATGCATCTGACCAAGGCCTGGATGCCTCCTTGAGTGAGTTACAAAAAGCTGACCCCAGTCTTGCAGATTGTCACGAGACAGCCGTCTCTAGGAGGAAATTGTAGACGCAGCAACTGGGTACTACTACAATGATCGGATTTTGATGAGAAAATGGAGACCTCAGAGTGCTCCCTTGTCAAATGAGTGGGAGGTAGTCCACCAGGTTATGTTGCCGACCTGCTATAGAGAAAGAGTTTTGTCAGCTGCCCATGATGATCCTATGGGGGACATCAAGGCATTAATATTACGTATCACAAAATCTGCAAGTACTTTTTCTGGCCCAAGCTGAAAAGCGATGTGGCAAAATTTTGTAATGCATGTATTGCATGTCAACTTGTTGGGAAACCAAACCAGACTCCACCTAAAGCTCCTCTTAAGCCTATTGTCGTGCCGGAGGAACCATTTTCTCATGTGGTAATGGACTGTGTTGGTCCATTACCTAGAACTAAGTCTGGTAATATTTATCTAATTACGATGATGTGTATCACGACTCGTTACCCAGAGGCTTTTGCTGTAAGGAACATCCGAGCAAAGACTGTTGTTGCTCGTATGTTGCAATTTTTTTCCACTTTTGGACTGCCTCGGGTTGTGCAGACTGACAATGGTACTAACTTTAAGTCTGATATTTTTGAACAATTTTGTAAGGACCATGGAATAACTCATAAGGTTTCCAGCCCATACCATCCACAGAGTCAGGGGGTCATTGAAAGGTTCCATCTAACTCTGAAGCAGATGTTGAAGACATCGTGCGAGAGTTCCCATACCTTCTGGGACGAGAACTTGCCGTATGTTTTGTTTGCTGCTAGGGAGGGGTTGCAAAGTTCACTGGGTTGCTCTCCTTTTGAGTTAGTCTTTGGCCATAAAGTTCGTGGACCCTTGCAAATGTTACAGGAGAATCTGTTAGGGAACGTAACGTTAACCGAAGGTTCGGCTTTCTTTGCGCAACACCACCAGAGACTCAAGGACTGCAAGGCTGCGGCACTAAAGTATCTTGGGAAGGCCCAAGAGAATATGAAAGAACGGAACGATGCCAAGGCTAAGTTGCGGGTATTTCAGCCCGGTGACCCTGTCCTGGTACTAAAGCCTCGACTGGGGAGCACTATGTCCCACAAGTACGAGGGCCCCTACATTGTGACAGAGAAGACTGGGGACCTCACGTACAAAGTGAGACACTCTGATAAGCGTAAACAGGTAATGCTCGTACACGTGAATCGGCTGAAGAAGTTCCAGGGCCCCAGGCCCATTGCACTAACCAATGTTTCCATTTCCAGTGAGGGAGGGGATGATTGTTCTGGGGACCCAACTAATCTCATTCTCAATAATTCTAGTTCTGTGAATGCTGTGGAGGAGGGACTGTCCCATTTGCAGATGTCCCAACGTGACGAGGTGCAGTCGTTGCTTGACGAATTCTCCAGTCTGTTCGGGGAGGTCCCGACCCAGACTGATGCCATTTACCATGATGTCGAGTTGACGGACTACACCCCCATTCGCCTTCAACCCTATCGGATGAGTCCGGAAAAGAAGGCCATCGTCCGTAAGGAGGTCGACTTCTTGCTCCAGCACGGCCTCATCAGGCCGAGCCAGGGCTCTTGGTGCTCGCCCTGCCTTTTGGTCCCCAAACCAGATGGCTCCTGGCGATTATGCACCGATTATCGGCAGCTCAACAAGGCGACCATAGTGGACGCCTATCCGTTGCCACGTCTCGAGGACTGTATCGACGAAATCGGGAACGCCACGTATGTATCTAAGTTCGATCTCTCGAGAGGGTACTATCAAATCCCTCTCACTGAACGTGCTAAACAACTAACGGCGTTTGTGACACCCGAGGGTGTGTTTGAGTATCAAGTGTTACCATTCGGCTTGCGTAATGCCCCTGCCACGTTCCAGAGGCTAATGAACTCTTTGCTCGCTAATGTGCCAAATTGTCGGGCGTATTTAGATGATATTGTGCTCTTTGATATTAATTGGGCTGACCACATAGCTAGGTTACGCCAGTTGTTCACAGTGTTGAAACATGCAAATCTAACCTTAAATGCTAAAAAGTGTCATTTTGGCCAAGGCACAGTGACGTACCTCGGTTATGAAGTGGGCCAAGGAAAAGTGTTACCTCGACAAGACAAAATTAGTGCTATTCTGGACTATCCAGTGCTCAGGTCTAAAAAGGACATTCAACGATTTATCGGTATGTGTGCGTACTACCGACGCTTTTGTCAGAACTTTTCCAGTGTGGCCACTCCTCTCACAGATTTGTTGCGGAAGGCCGTTAAATTTAAGTGGTCATCGGACTGTGCAGAGGCATTTAAAAACTTGAAATTGATCTTAGCTTCCGCCCCAGTGCTTGCTAGTCCAAGGTTCGACCGTCCGTTTAAAATTCAAGTTGACGCGTCTGACTCGGGTGCTGGTGCAGTGTTGTTGCAAACTGGGGATGATAAAGTGGAACACCCAGTATATTATTACTCTGTGAAATTTGACAAGGCGCAGCGCAATTATTCGGTGATAGAAAAAGAGGCGTTGGCGCTAGTGCTAACTTGCAAAAAGTTCGAAGTGTACCTCACAGGTAATATAGTAGAAGTGTACACGGACCATAACCCATTAGTTTTCATGAATCAGATGAAGCAGAAAAATAAACGCATCCTCAGGTGGGCATTGTACCTACAGGACTTTAATCTATCTATTATCCACCTACCGGGCCGGCTCAACGTGATAGCCGACGCTCTGTCCCGCTTGCCTGAGTAACATTCATCTGAGCCGCAGGAAGCCATACCAAATGTCATGCTTTAGTTATTTTTTTTTAGGTTCTCCTGTGACATTAAATATCCCGTGTCCAATTTATTTACTTCCTTTTGTTTTTTTTTTTTTTTTTTTGTGTATGTTTTTCTTTCAGAGAATTCCCTTGTATTTTTTTTTACAGAAATTGTTGTTTGGTTGATTTTCTATTATGTCATGGATGTCCATTTTATTCTGTATACTCTTACAAAAAAATATGACTACTATTCTAGTAGTCACATTTTTTTTTCTCTGAAGGGGGGAGGAGTGTTACGACTCTGGGTTCTTTAGAGGGAAACCAGAGGTCAAAATGTGAGCTTATTGAGCTACCATAGAGTAAAAACGCATTGCGAGTGGCATTGTCGTATCTTCCCTGCCAGTCGTAAGATTAGTCTTGTCTCTCGAAGAGTATTTAAAGATTGAGCTTGGGGTTGATTATTAAATAATAAAATAGGCACCAACTATGTTTACTAATACTGTCTAATCATTTGTAAAGTAAACCTGAGTAAATTTAGTATCGGGCACCGGTATGATTAGTTGAACAGTCTGCCGGCAGCATAGCTTTCGGAGAGGGAGAGAGAGACTCGCGGGCCTTCTCGGCTGACTGGTTGTGGTGGAAGGAAGTGCCTCTCCCTCCTCTTATTTATTTATTTCTGTATCTTCGTCTGGTTAAGTTTTCTTTGCTATTTTTATGGTTATATTGTGGCATACCTATCGTTATATGTGTAGAGTAGTATACCTGGGGTGTAGTAAGTTATTTAAGTTTTTATATTACCTGCTATGCTAACGGGGGTCCCAGTGTACCACGTGGTCCCCTACCCTAAGCTGACTCCAGTGTGTTATAGTAGAGCTTTACCCTAGCTTGCTTCCAGTGTAAACCTTGTATCCTGCTTATGTGGACCAAGGCTTTTAACGTAAGATTGTGTGGTAAAGTTAGTATTAAATTGTTATTGGTGTGATTGTGTATGGGGGGTGTTAAGGGGTTAATAAATAAGTAAGTTTGAACAGAGTATCCCTTTTTCCTGTGTGGGAGTACAATAATCTATTCCTAGACTAACCGGGTTTAGTAGCAAGCATTTATTATTGTGGATATTTTACTTTGGGGGCCGGGCCTTTTGTTCTCCCATATCTTGATACCTCTATTCTACTTACCCTTACCCCTTAATAGTACCAGTTCCCCATAGCAAGCCCACTATTGTTCATAACAAGTGGTTGGCCTGTCCGGGAGGAACGTTATTATTGTAAAAAATTAGATTTTTGAGTGCCAAAACTAAAAATTCTTGTTTCCGCAGAACGGTTGTGGGCTAGCCTAGGGTCCAGCTCATCTGGCGTAGAACATTCTTTGCACTGACTGGACACCCAGCTGGATCTCTTCACGATTAAGGTTAGTGTGGCCTTGTGTTAGGGGCCGTGCAAATTTTTGTTTTTCCAATTTTTTAATTTTTAATTTTTTCTGTGGCTAGGAGCTAAAATTTTTAGTCATGTCATCTGAAATGCAGAGACTGGCAATGAACCCTTCAGTGATAGAGATAAAGAAGCTCAACAAAGCAAATTTAATATTGTTAGGCAAGGAATTTGGCCTAGAATTAAATGACGCAGATAGAAAGTGGACTTTGATGAATGAAATTTTACGGCATTGTATAGACCAAGAACTAGTGCCAAGTGATACAATTTTATGCGAGCCCAATTCAGGGGAAAGTGCAGCTCGTTGAAATATAGAATTAGAATTAACACTAGCCAAGTTAAGACTGGCAGAGCAAGAGGCCAGAGTAGCAGAACAAAATGCTAAAGTGGAAGAGCAAAGGCTCAAAAATGAGGCGGCAAGAATGGTACCACCTACTGGGGACTCGAACTCCAGACATTCTGATAAAAAACACAACTTGCCTGAATTTTCAGAGTCAGACCCTGAAAGATTTTTTAACCATTTTCAGAGACTAGCCATGTCCATGAACTGGCCAAGGGAAGAGTGGGTGAAAATCTTGCAGGGGCGGCTTAGGGGTAAAGCACAAGATATTTTTATTAATATGCCTGACGACGAGTGTTTTGTATATGATGAAGTCAGGGAAAGAATTTTGAGGGCGTACGAAATTACTCCTGAAGCTCACCGCCAAACTTATCGCAACCTTAGGCCCACTCACAACCAACCGTTCACTGAATTTGCCAATGAGCAAATTAGATTGTTTGATAAATGGATTCGCTCGGCTAAAGCCGAAACATACCAGGCACTCAGAAATGTAGTCTTAGTAGAACACTTTATAGATAGTATGCCAGAATATATTTCGCAATACCTTAGAGGAAGGGTAGAGTTAAATTCTAAAATAGGGGACTTGGCCAAGATGGCAGAAAACTACCAGTTGGCGGGCAAAAGGCCCAATAAAAATAATTTTACCCCACAGAGTAACAAAACTTATACCCACAGCCAGTCCAGACCAGCTCATTCTAAACCTTCACCTAATGCACCTTCTGTTTCAGACATAACTAACCCTGTTAAATTGTTTAGCCCCACGACACTAAAGAGTGAACCGAAGGGTAATTCGGTTAGTAATGTCTCTTCTCCCCGACGTTTCTGTGGTCATTGTAAAAGTTCAACCCACAATATTAGCCGTTGTTGGCAACTGTACCCGGAAAAAAGACCCAATGTGACACAGGGCTTGAGGCCTTCTGAAGGGTTAGGGAGTAAGACTTCCAACCCACAGTGGTTGGACCTGCTTACCCCATTCTTATCGAAAGGGAGACTACTTTTGTCTGAGGGTTCTTCCTGGAGGGACGTGGTGATCTTCCGAGACACCGGTGCCATCCAGACTTTAATTTTAGAGAGTGCTTTGCAAGGTGCCAATACTCTCGACACTGGAGAGGTGGTACTGGTCGAGGGTGTCACTAGTGATACTCGAGCAGTACCCCTCCGTAAGGTTACCCTGGAATCTGATTTCCACAAGGGTATTTGTACAGTCGGAGTCACTTCGTACCTACCTTTCCCTAATGTTGATGTAATATTGGGTAATGATTTAGCCGGGGATAAGGTAGGGGACTCCAGACTGCCTGTTATGTTGCCTAACCCAAAGGTTTGCCTGGATTCACCCACCGCAGAGGATAATGTTGTGTACCCTGCGTGCGTGGTGACTAGGTCTATGGGACTTAAATGTAAGGGCAGCCCTGTGCTTGCCAAGGTGGTAAATCCCAAGGACACGAGGGACCTTCCGAGTGGTGAAAGCCCAGTGGACCTTGCGGACACATTCATGGCCCGACTCGATGACGGGGCCGAGGACATTGTGGAGAGCCTGCCACCACCGCCTACCGAGAGTAGTGGGGAGGTAGGAGAACACTGTTGAGCCTCGGCCAATGGCATCTGACCAAGGCCTGGATGCCTCCTTGAGTGAGTTACAAAAAGCTGACCCCAGTCTTGCAGATTGTCACGAGACAGCCGTCTCTAGGGAGGAAATTGTAGACGCAGCAACTGGGTACTACTACAATGATCGGATTTTGATGAGAAAATGGAGACCTCAGAGTGCTCCCTTGTCAAATGAGTGGGAGGTAGTCCACCAGGTTATGTTGCCGACCTGCTATAGAGAAAGAGTTTTGTCAGCTGCCCATGATGATCCTATGGGGGGACATCAAGGCATTAATATTACGTATCACAAAATCTGCAAGTACTTTTTCTGGCCCAAGCTGAAAAGCGATGTGGCAAATTTTGTAATGCATGTATTGCATGTCAACTTGTTGGGAAACCAAACCAGACTCCACCTAAAGCTCCTCTTAAGCCTATTGTCGTGCCGGAGGAACCATTTTCTCATGTGGTAATGGACTGTGTTGGTCCATTACCTAGAACTAAGTCTGGTAATATTTATCTAATTACGATGATGTGTATCACGACTCGTTACCCAGAGGCTTTTGCTGTAAGGAACATCCGAGCAAAGACTGTTGTTGCTCGTATGTTGCAATTTTTTTCCACTTTGGACTGCCTCGGGTTGTGCAGACTGACAATGGTACTAACTTTAAGTCTGATTTTTGCACAATTTTGTAAGGACCATGGAATAACTCATAAGGTTTCCAGCCCATACCATCCACAGAGTCAGGGGTCATTGAAAGGTTCCATCTAACTCTGAAGCAGATGTTGAAGACATCGTGCGAGAGTTCCCATACCTTCTGGGACGAGAACTTGCCGTATGTTTTGTTTGCTGCTAGGGAGGGGTTGCAAAGTTCACTGGGTTGCTCTCCTTTTGAGTTAGTCTTTGGCCATAAAGTTCGTGGACCCTTGCAAATGTTACAGGAGAATCTGTTAGGGAACGTAACGTTAACCGAAGGTTCGGCTTTCTTTGCGCAACACCACCAGAGACTCAAGGACTGCAAGGCTGCGGCACTAAAGTATCTTGGGAAGGCCCAAGAGAATATGAAAGAACGGAACGATGCCAAGGCTAAGTTGCGGGTATTTCAGCCCGGTGACCCTGTCCTGGTACTAAAGCCTCGACTGGGGAGCACTATGTCCCACAAGTACGAGGGCCCCTACATTGTAACAGAGAAGACTGGGGACCTCACGTACAAAGTGAGACACTCTGATAAGCGTAAACAGGTAATGCTCGTACACGTGAATCGGCTGAAGAAGTTCCAGGGCCCCAGGCCCATTGCACTAACCAATGTTTCCATTTCCAGTGAGGGAGGGGATGATTGTTCTGGGGACCCAACTAATCTCATTCTCAATAATTCTAGTTCTGTGAATGCTGTGGAGGAGGGACTGTCCCATTTGCAGATGTCCCAACGTGACGAGGTGCAGTCGTTGCTTGACGAATTCTCCAGTCTGTTCGGGGAGGTCCCGACCCAGACTGATGCCATTTACCATGATGTCGAGTTGACGGACTACACCCCCATTCGCCTTCAACCCTATCGGATGAGTCCGGAAAAGAAGGCCATCGTCCGTAAGGAGGTCGACTTCTTGCTCCAGCACGGCCTCATCAGGCCGAGCCAGGGCTCTTGGTGCTCGCCCTGCCTTTTGGTCCCCAAACCAGATGGCTCCTGGCGATTATGCACCGATTATCGGCAGCTCAACAAGGTGACCATAGTGGATGCCTATCCGTTGCCACGTCTCGAGGACTGTATCGACGAAATCGGGAACGCCACGTACGTATCGAAATTCGATCTATCGAGAGGGTACTATCAAATCCCTCTCACTGAACGTGCTAAACAACTAACGGCGTTTGTGACGCCCGAGGGTGTGTTTGAGTATCAAGTATCGGAGTATCGGACCCTCTCGATAGATCGAATTTCAGTCTCCGTGGTGTAGTGGTAAGACACTCGCCTGGCGTTCCGCGAGCGCTATGTCATGGGTTCGTATCCTGGCCGGGGAGGATTTACTAGGCGCAATTCCTTAACTGTAGCCTCTGTTTAACGCAACAGTAAAATGTGTACTTGGATGAAAAAACGATTCTTCGCGGCGGGGATCGTATTCCAGGGACCTGCCCGAAACGCTACGCGTACTAGTGGCTGTACAAGAATGTAACAACTCTTGTATATATCACAAAAAAAAAAAAAGTGTTACCATTCGGCTTGCGTAATGCCCCTGCCATGTTCCAGAGGCTAATGAACTCTTTGCTCGCAAATGTGCCAAATTGTCGGGCGTATTTAGATGATATTGTGCTCTTTGATATTAATTGGGCTGACCACATAGCTAGGTTATGCCAGTTGTTCACAGTGTTGAAACATGCAAATCTAACCTTAAATGCTAAAAAGTGTCATTTTGGCCAAGGCACAGTGACGTACCTCGGTTATGAAG
Source organism: Procambarus virginalis (assembly GCA_020271785.1). Classification (NCBI taxonomy): domain Eukaryota; kingdom Metazoa; phylum Arthropoda; class Malacostraca; order Decapoda; family Cambaridae; genus Procambarus; species Procambarus virginalis. The sequence goes on from WNGS01003659.1 coordinate 72,068, forward strand.
TGGGCCAAGGAAAAGTGTTACCTCGACAAGACAAAATTAGTGCTATTCTGGACTATCCAGCGCTCAGGTCTAAAAAGGACATTCAACGATTTATCGGTATGTGTGCGTACTACCGACGCTTTTGTCAAAACTTTTCCAGTGTGGCCACTCCTCTCACAGATTTGTTGCGGAAGGCCGTTAAATTTAAGTGGTCATCGGACTGTGCAGAGGCATTTAAAAACTTGAAATTGATCTTAGCTTCCGCCCCAGTGCTTGCTAGTCCAAGGTTCGACCGTCCGTTTAAAATTCAAGTTGACACGTCTGACTCGGGTGCTGGTGCAGTGTTGTTGCAAACTGGGGATGATAAAGTGGAACACCCAGTATATTATTACTCTGTGAAATTTGACAAGGCGCAGCGCAATTATTCGGTGATAGAAAAAGAGGCGTTGGCGCTTGTGCTAACTTGCAAAAAGTTCGAAGTGTACCTCACAGGTAATATAGTAGAAGTGTACACGGACCATAACCCATTAGTTTTCATGAATCAGATGAAGCAGAAAAATAAACGCATCCTCAGGTGGGCATTGTACCTACAGGACTTTAATCTATCTATTATCCACCTACCGGGCCGGCTCAACGTGATAGCCGACGCTCTGTCCCGCTTGCCTGAGTAACATTCATCTGAGCTGCAGGAAGCCATACCAAATGTCATGCTTTAGTTATTTTTTTTTTAGGTTCTCCTGTGACATTAAATATCCCGTGTCCAATTTATTTACTTCCTTTTGTTTTTTTTGTTTTGTGTATGTTTTTTCTTTCAGAGGATTCCCTTGTAATTTTTTTTGACAGAAATTGTTGTTTGGTTGATTTTCTATTATGTCATGGATGTCCATTTTATTCTGTATACTCTTACAAAAAAATATGACTACTATTCTAGTAGTCACATTTTTTTTTCTCTGAAGGGGGGAGGAGTGTTACGACTCTGGGTTCTTTAGAGGGAAACCAGAGGTCAAAATGTGAGCTTATTGAGGTACCATAGAGTAAAAACGCATTGCGAGTGGCATTTGGCGTATCTTCCCTGCCAGTCGTAAGATTAGTCTTGTCTCTCGAAGAGTATTTAAAGATTGAGCTTGGGGTTGATTATTAAATAATAAAATAGGCACCAACTATGTTTACTAATACTGTCTAATCATTTGTAAAGTAAACCTGAGTAAATTTAGTATCGGGCACCGGTATGATTAGTTGAACAGTCTGCCGGCAGCATAGCTTTCGGAGAGGGAGACGGGAGACTCGCGGGCCTTCTCGGCTGACTGGTTGTGGTGAAAGGAAGTGCCTCTCCCTCCTCTTATTTATTTATTTCTGTATCTTCGTCTGGTTAAGTTTTCTTTGCTATTTTTATGGTTATATTGTGGCATACCTATCGTTCTATGTGTAGAGTAGTATACCTGGGGTGTAGTAATTAGTGTATTTACAAGTTTTTATATTACCTGCTATGCTAACGGGGGGTCCCAGTGTTCCACGTGGTCCCCTAACCTAAGCTGACTCCAGTGTGTTATAGTAGAGCTTTACCCTAGCTTGTTTCCAGTGTAAACCTTGTATCCTGCTTATGTGGACCAAGGCTTTTAACGTAAGATTGTGTGGTAAAGTTAGTATTAAATTGTTATTGGTGTGATTGTGTATGGGGGGTGTTAAGGGGTTAATAAATAAGTAAGTTTATCCTGGCCGGGGAGGATTGACCGGGCGCCAATCCTTAACTGTAGCCTCTGTTCACCCAGCAGTGAATGGGTACCTGGTTGTTAAACGATTCGGCGGGGTCGTATTCCGGGGAAATTAGGGTTAAGGACCTGCCCGAAACGCTACGCGTACTAGTGGCTTTACAAGAATGTAAAAACTCTTGTATGTAAAACTCTTGTATATGTAAGTTTGAACAGAGTATCCCTTGTTCCTGTGTGGGAGTACAATAATCTATTCCTAGACTAACCGAGTTTAGTAGCAAGCATTTATTATTGTGGATATTTTACTTTGGGGGCCGGGCCTTTTCTTTCTCCCATATCTTGATACCTCTAGTCTACTTACCCTTACCCCTTAATAGTACCAGTTCCCCATAGCAAGTCCCACTTTATTTTTATAACAAGAACCCAGAGTCGTAACAGTAGCAGGGCCCAGAATAAAGATGAAAAGAAATTAAGGAAAAACTGAAGGCTAAAATAAAGAAACGACTAAATGAGCAACAGTAACAAAATAATGGCATAAGAAATTAACATAAATTAACGAACAATGGAAATAAAGAATCGAAGAGAAGTGGAACAGCTAAATAAAGAAATAGAAAGAAAAGGACCAAGACTGCCTAAAGTAAGACTGAACGAACAAAGGAATAAATAAAAGGGCAAGAAAAAGCCGCAGGGGAAAGACAATTAAAATAAGAGGAAAGGTAAAGGCACCAACACCTGAAGAGGGAGCGAGAGCGGACCCCAGGCAACGAAAATACACGATACTTCCTTCAGAACGGACGTAGGGAATGCACAAACGAACGTCCTCTCCTCCGTCGCGGAGCGGAGGCCAACTGCACCCCTAGGGACGGGGTGGAGACGGAGGGAGGAGCACCAAGAGTGTAGGCAGAGGGAGGAGCGCCAAGCTTCCACTTCTATGCCGCAGAGCCCAGCAGGAGAGCCCCCCGCGTCCCCTGCTATAATCGGCCATCCTAGGCGTCTGCTGCTGGATCGTCAGCTTGCCCCCAAAGCTGGAACAGCAGCAGCTGGCCCGCCGCCTGTAGGGACGACGACGCTGGGACATCCAGGCGTGTACACCAACACCTGGGCCGGGCGTCCCCCAGCGTCCGCTGGGCCACCAGCTGGTTCCCGAGCAGGGAGGTGGCCGCAAGACCAGGTTCCCGCGTGAACTGTAGGGGCAACAGGGGGCCGCCCGCCCCCCGTATCCTCCAGCCCAGGCAGGGCGCAGCCAGCTGTGGCGTCAGCACTGGGCCCCCAAACAGGGCCCGTAGGAGCTGGAACACGGATGGGGCACAAGGCCGGGGAGGTAGGGGGGGCCGGGGAGGGGTGGCTCGGGGGGGGCAAGGACCACAAGGGGCACAGGGGCCCAGTAAAGCAGCAAGGCACTGAACTAGCCCGGGGGGCATGCCGCTGGGCACACGGCTAACGGACAATCCTAGCCTGGGAGGTGGCCACGCTCATTGTGCGAACCGCAGGCGGGGCCATACCTGAGGTCCTGTTGCGGGCCCGACGCCCCAGGAGGGTCGCTCTGGGAAGTTGATATGGGCCTCCAAGGGGCAGGTCCAATACAGCGGGGGCCGCAGCTGCTGGTGTTGAGTCCATATTGTGGTCTGCAGGCTTCTGTTTCGTGTGGAGCGTACCGTAGCTGTGTAGAAGTGAGAGGGAAACTCGATGAAGATTGATTGATGAAGATTAAGCCACCCAAAAGGTGGCACGGGCATGAATAGCCCGTAAGTGGTGGCCCTTTGAGCCATTACCAGTATCAAGAGATGATACTGGAGATCTGTGGAGGCGCAACTGCGCCCTGCGTGACGGGAGATGTCTCCCGGACCAAATGGTGACCAAATGGTCTGGGAAACTCCTTGTGCGTTTGCTTAAATGTGCGCCCCCCCCCCCAC
>WNGS01003662.1:21662-65449 GCA_020271785.1 Procambarus virginalis
AGTGGTGTCGTAGCCTTTTCCAGGTCAAAAAGGACGGCAACAACGGAGGTCCTCACAGCAAAAGGCAGTACGAATATAGACTCCAAGTTCACCAGAACATGTCGTGCTGCGGCACTTGCGGAAACCAAATTGAGAAGGGGAGAGGAGGTGATGGTGTTCCACGAACCACATCAGACGAACGTTAACCATACGTTCAAAGAGTTTGCAGACTCAACTTGTGAGGGCAATAGGGCGAAAGTCCTTAGGGAAGTTCCCAGAGACCCTGGTTTGCGAACAGGGAGGACAACGGCATCGAGCCAGTCCTCAGGGACTGACGACGACTCCCAGATCCGATTATACAGACTCGGTAAATACCGAGACGTGCACGGAGGGAGATGGCCAAGCATCTCAAATGGATACCATCGGAGCCCGCCGCCGTAGAACCGCAGAGGGCCAGGGCAGAACGAAGTTCAGATAGAAGGGATCGTTATAGGAAAGTCGAAGACGAGTGCAGAAATCTAAAGGACGAGACAAGGACAGGTTTACGAAGAAGGAAAGATTGGGGAAGATGAAGACAGAGCTAACAGAAGAAAAGGGAACCCAGTTCGGTAGCGACCTGCAACGGTTCCGCCACAAGAGTACCAAGGAGGTGAAGGACCGGGGAAACATCGGGAACGAACTTACCCGCTATCTTGCGGATACGCTTCCATATCTGTGGCAGGGGAGTTCGAACGTAATTGTGAGACATAAGAAGCCCAACATTCACGTTTAGCCATACGAAATGCCCTACGGCCACCGCACTCGCTTTCCGAAAGAAAAGAAAAGAATCGGTCGTCTGCCGACGGCGGTAACTCTTCCAGGCTGCACGCTTACAGCGGACAGCCCGAGCACAGTCCGCATTCCACCAGGGAACGCACTTCCGTGGACCCGAGAGCGAGAAAGCGAGGAATAGAGCGGAGGGCAGCAGCGTCGATGACAGTGTCATGAAAAAGGAGGAGAGCACGAGGGAGAGGCAGAAGGGAGAGGTCAGATTTCGGTTCCAGTCCGCTTCAGCAAACCGCCACCTAGGAAAGAGGGGGAGGGCGAATGAGAAAAAGGGACACAGGATGGGGAAATAATCACTGCCATGGAGGTCATCAAGAACCTGCCACGTGAAATCTAGTAAGAGAGGAAGAGCAGAGAGAAAGATCAAGACAGGAAAGGGTGCGAGTCCGAGAGTCCAAATGAGTGGGCTCACCAGAATTCAGAAGAGACAGGGAAGAAGAGAGGAGAAACGGCTCAAGAAGGCGACCCCGGTATTCGTCAGAACGTCACCCCAAAGAGAATGACGACAATTGAAGTCACCCAGCAGGAGCACAGGCTCCGGCAAGGAGTCCAAGAGGTGTTTCAAATCAGGAAGAGAAAGCGGGACACTCGGGGGAGATAAATGGAACAAACAGTGTACCATTTCCCCACAAAGATACGAGCAGCAGAACACATGGAGAGGCAAAGGAAAAGTAAAGGAACAAAGGGAATATCAGTGCAAATCAAGCGAGCGGAAGAATAGGAGCCCCAGCAATGGCTGGGGGGGATGGGAGAGAAAGGAATAGCCACGAAAACGACCAGGACGGACCAAGCATCGGCTCCTGGAGACAGACACAAAGGGGCGAAAACCGTGAAATCAGAAGTTGGAGTTCGAGGAAAGGCGTAATTGGCGTAATAACCTCACGTTCCATTGAAGAGAGACATCGACGAGAAGAGAAAGGACAACAACAGAGAACAAGGAAGAAACAAAGGTGAAAGAGCAACACAGCACGTTAAAGAATATCAGGGTCGGGATCAGGGTCAGCAAGTCAGGGTTAGGGGGCATGGGTAAACTGAGCAAAGTCGGAGGGAAAGAAGCGGGAGAACAGACCAGGGGTGGGCGGGCGGGGTCCGGAGGAGGAGGAGGAGGAGACAACGGAGAGGAGCAGTCAAGGACAGCAGCAGGAAGAGGAGGAGTAGAAAGAGGGGAGTGCACCGCAGCAAGGGCAGCAACCGAAAGGAAGCAGGGGCCAAAGAAACCTCCATAGCAGGAACAGGGGGAGCAACCACTGAAATGGAGGGGAAGGAGCAATAAAGCCAGTAGTAGGGGCTGAGGAAGAAAGCGAAGCCTTCTTACCCGCCGGGGAGGAGGAAGGAGAGCAGCCAGGCTTACACTTCTGACTTAAAGAGACCGGTGTCCCAGCAACTACGTACCGGGCAACGGATTCCAGTGTCTCAACAGGGAAGCTGAACGAGAACACACACGACGCCGTTAGGAGAGTGATGGACATCCGCCTGCACCGACAGGCGGCGGGGAGAGTCAATGGAGAGTCAATAGATGGAGGAGAAGGAGGGAAGGAGGATCGGAGGGAGATGAGGAGAAGAAGACACAGGAGACACGACAGATCCCGAACACCAGTCGCAACATCGGGCGGGAGCAGAATAGTGCAACACTGGCATTCAACTGAGCGTTCTTAGAGATGCGAAAGGGGTCCGCCAAGGCAGGATAAGGCAGCCAAGCGGGAAGCAGCATCCTGAGAAGGAGCAGCGACGACACGTGTACCGAGGCGAGTGGGGTTGAAAGTAACAGAGGCATTCACGGAATCAACGAGATGTCGATGGAGGAAGAAATCGTTAGGAGGCGCGCAGAATCAAAGGGAGGAGATCAAAATATTTGGCCCACGAAGCGGGACCAAACAAGGCTTGATAGGTATCAGAACGGGAAGGAATCGAGCGAGGCGGCCGAGACGAGGACGGAGGTGAGAACCCCTAGAGAGAGAGGGTTAATAGGCGCAGTAGTTACAACGAGAGATGGAGCCGCGCCAGGGAACGAGTAGTCACCACCGGGGGCTTGGGGCTCGACCCAACCACAGAGGAGGGAGGAGAGCCGAGGGGGGAATCAGAGAGGCCAAAGGAGAAGCAAGGTCGGGGCCAATGCAGCGGAAGCTACAGAGCCGGTCTTCCAACACGGACCGACTCGGGGGCTTGGTCGCTGTTGCGGTGGTGGTGGATTGGTGGTGTTACTGCTGACGGACCACCCAACCCACAACTCGATAGAGTGCTTATATCCACTAGGAGATCACACCAGGCACTTCAGGCTCTAGGAGAGGGGCTCAACGTCACACGTTTAGGGGATGCGGCTCCAGCACTCAGCCTTGTTGTCACGTGCACACACCCACTCGAGCCACTGTGACTCTCCACTCTCTCCTTATGGGATATGACTCCTCAATCCCTTTGTCTTACTAGACTTCCGTCTTACCCTAAACAGTAGTGGTTCCTGTTTCTTGCTCTCTCTCTCTCCTTCTTTACTATTTCCTGGGAAGCCTCACTAGGACTAGTGCAAACACCAGCAAATTTGAATACATTTACTGGACGAAGTACATATACAATACACGCATACATATAATAATAATGATCCTATACTCTGTACTATTATAATCAGGTTGCACTCCAACACCATCAGAACTCTATCCTCACTTGCTAAGTGGTATCCTATCTCTTGGTATTACCTAATATTATCAACCTCCTCAAGTAGATTAAGTCTTACAAAAAATGTTACACTACCAGCAAAGAATGTACACATGTATATATACCTATAAACACATATAAGGCAAATCAGCATGTGAATGCAATAACATACATATATATATCAGTATAAATGATCCGTGCCAACCACGAATCAATCGATCATTCTATCAGTCCTAGAATGCATATATCATATATATATATATATATATATATATATAATATATATATATATATATATATATATATAATATATGAATATATATATATATATATAATATATATAATATATTATATAATATATCTGTAGGTAATCCTGCCTACGTCTGTAACTCACAACTTCAGTATACACTTCGTGGTACAAAAATGGCAAACGCTCACTCTCCTCTCACTGCGTCTTGCACACTAATGACAAACACTCTTACCTCTATACAAGTGATCATTTAGAACTATTTCACTACTCTGACAACTTCATGTTCCTCAGGGCTTAACCACCAAGATCCTCTGCAGCTCCTCCAGGCTGCTACCATGAAGTTTCCTTGAACAACTATGGTGCTCTCTCTCCTACTAGGATCATCCACAGCTCTCCTGGCTACTGCACCATAAAGTTTCCTCGAATAACTGTGATACTTCACCACCTCTGCAGAAGCACGTGACACTCCTCCTCACTGCTTCTCCTCACAGCTCGGGGTCCTCTCCTCCACTACCTTGGAGTCTCATCAACTACTCCCTCTGTGCTGGCTTCAAAGTCCTCAGCAACTTCTTCCCCAAAGACAAACCACAGATTATCTGGTCGAGGGCGCTTCTCCCTCTGACAACGTCTGACCAGGGCGCTTTCCACAGCCCACAAAACTGTCTCTGGGTGGCTTAATACTCTCCCCGCCGTCCAGGACTTGAGACCGCAACGTCTTCAGCTCGACTCCACAGCTGGCACGTCTGCACTCTTCTCTTCTCTTTGGAGATATATCACTAGGGGTTCCCTTCTGGTGGGAGCTCGACGAAGCGCGGCTTTCCCCCTGTGATGTCTGGCCTCAAGTGTGGTCAAAGCCCTCCCAAAGCGAGCCTCACACCTCCAGCCAATTGTCCACATCTCCTAACCAGTCATTTATCTGTTTTCTTGTTCATTGCCCATAATCTCAAATTTTTATTTAAATCGACCAAACTATCTTACCTATGTATTATCGCCTCTATGATTCCTGGGCCTTCCAGTTAGGTCAGGCTTGCTGAATAACTCTCAAAGAGGGAGACTCGTTTCTCTTGCAGGCTGAGATCATAACAGTCGCCCACCCCACGAGCCTGAGAAGGTAAAGCAGAAACAGTCGAAACAAGGTTTAACATCGCTACGAGCAAAAACGTTCATTCACGAATGTGCCCCCACACCCACCATGGAGCCACAATTAGAGGCAGGACACCCAACAAAAAGCTATCGCCGATCATGCCGGGGCCCCCTAGGGGTGCGTCGTGAGTATGCGCCCCACAAACGCCACCTTAAGAACCGACAGTCCGTCGAGATTGGGTTCAGTGACGAAAGGGGGATTGACAATAAAAGGTTCCCCTCGCTCTCGGCGTTGGGTACTACAGTTCTACGGGTGCAAGAGTATGCCTCCTCAAGCACCCGGGCGTCAAAATAGAAGAAGTCCAAAGAAAGATCCAAAACAAGCAAAAGGTCGGCAGGAAACAACAAGCAGATAGGAGAAGAGGGTGAGAAAAACGAAACAGAAGGAAAAGGAAAAGGTGCTCGGCATAATTGGAGAGGACGGCAGCAGGAGCACAAGGCTAGAAAAGGACAGAGGACTGTCCCAAGGAGCATCACACTCCAGCAGCCGCCCACTAAGCCCCCCTCACGGCAGCAACGAGCCGAGCGGAGAGGGAGGAAATTTACTGAATAGCCCCTCTCGCTTATTAACGATTTAGGTCTATTCTGAGTATTGATGGTCGTTTGCACTTCAATTAGCTTGTGATCTGAGTATGTGGTATCTGATATCGTAATGTCTCTGATAATGTCTTCATTGTTCGTAAAGACCAGATCTAGAATATTTTCATTTCTCGTTGGCTCCAATATCTGCTGGTTGAGTGAAAATTTGTCACAGAATCTAAGTAGTTGTCTAATCTGAGGTTGGTTAGGTCCCAATAGATTTCCTGGTATAATATTATTGTTTGCTATTCTCCATCTGAGACTAGGCAAGTTGAAGTCACCTAGGAAGATAATATCAGGCATTGGGTTCTCCAAATTATCAAGGCTATTCTCTATTTTGTTTATCTGTTCTGTGAATTCCTCGGCTGTTGCATCTGGCAGTTTGTATATTATAATAATCACTAAATTTATTTTGTCTATTTTTAATCCCAGTACCTCTACCACCTCATTTGTAATGTTAAGGAGCTCCGAACATACAAGGTCTTCCCTAATATACAGACCCACTCCTCCATGTGACCTAATTTTCCTGTCACACCTGTAAAGGTGTAAAACACCTTTCCTAAAACGGGACAATGGGAGGGCAACTTTATCTACCTTAAAGCTCGTAACCGCATATAGTAGATTTCGCAGCAGGTGGCTCCTCGTTGATCCGATGTATAGGCGATGCCTGGCGCCTCACACTGTGCCTCCGTTTTCACACACTCTGCCCCTGATGCCGCCAGGTGTTCATCACCTGATGCTAGACTGAGACTGGTGTTCACTAGCCTACCCAGTCTGACACACTTTGATATACTGGTCCACTCCTCCACACGTAGCTCTGTCATGGGGAAAACGGTGGTTGAATTTCAGAGGACCAGGACTGCAAACCTGGTCTCATCTCTATGAGACCTGGGTAGCAGTAGAAGTCAACACAATGAGTTGTGATGATGTTAATGCCACCTGTTGATTGCATCTGACCCCATTTTTTGTTCCCTGGTGGAAGGATGTGGTCTTACTGACAAGTGTAATTTCATCTATACAATGAATTTTTTTTGTTAGAGGTGATGTGAGAGGTAGGTCCACCCCTGGTGGCTGGAGGCAGCCCATCAGGAGAGGCCAGCAAGGGCAGTCCTGAAGAACGCAGGGCTTATTTTGGTCAGAACAAGAAGAACCTGGTCGTTAAAGACTATGAATTGTCTGTTGTCGCTAGGGAGCTACTGGTATTGAAACGACTTATCCTGGGTGGCCCAGGATACACAGTTCATAGACGTCCGTCTTCTAAGTTAAGGCTTGATAGTAGCTACGCCCTGAGAGGATGCAACTGGCGTGTTGCTGTAGAGCTGAGACACTGTGATAATACCGTCGAGGACTGGCCTGTGACTTGTTGGAAAAGTGGACTGGCCGGCGTGAGTACCTCTGAAGAAGGGCACACAAGGGAGGCTGCTCGTAGATCCCACGTAGAGGCGATGCCTGGCGCCTCACACGGTGCCATCTGTCTTCACACACTCGAGTGTGTGAAGGAAGAGCCCCGAGTGTTGTGCTAGGAGGAGGACTCATCGTTACAGGAGATCACAGAGGTTGTTGTGGCGTCATCTATGAAAATGACATGTATAGTGTTATATGCGGTGTGAGTCCACTCACAGGATGAGTGGCGCTGCCCAGTACTGTCACTATGGCGGTGTGTTCACTCACAGGATGAGTGGCGCTGCCCAATACTGTCGCCATGGCGATGTGTCCACTCACAGGATGAGTGGCGCTGACCAATACTGTCACAATTACAGTGTGTCCACACACAGGATGAGTGATGCTGCCCAGTACTGTCATTATGGCGGTGTGTCCACTCACAGGATGAGTGACGCTGCCCAATACTGTCTTTATGGCGGTGTGTCCACTCACAGGATGAGTGACGCTGCCCAGTACTGTCTTTATGGCGGTATGTCCTACTACAGGCTCAGATAAGGCCATTCTAGTTATTGTAGTAGTAGTATTCATAACTAGTCATAATTATTGAAATAATAGTAGATTAGACCACCATATGTGGTATGATATAATATTATAATAATTAAACTTAGGTAAACAATTTGTAGTTTAAGAAGGAGCCATTACAAACTGGTTTAAGCTACAAATTGTCCCCCCAATTTATGTGAGAATAATTTCAGGCAGTTTTAACAAGTACATACAGTCCACTCAATTTTTACCTACTAAGAAAAATTAAGATAAACTTTAATTTATTGAAGTCAATTAAAAGGAGATATACTGCCTGGAGTTTTACCACACTGCCCAATACTGTCACTATGGCGGTGTGTTCACTCACAGGATGAGTGACGCTGCCCAAAACTGTCACTATGGCGGTGTGTTCACTCACAGGATGAGTGACGCTGCCCAATACTGTCACTATGGCGGCGTGTTCACTCACAGGATGAGTGGCGCTGCCCAATTCTGTCACTATGGCGGTGTGTCCACTCACAGGATGAGTGGCGCTGCCCAATACTGTCACTATGGCGGTGTGTCCACTCACAGGATGAGTGACGTTGGCCAATACTGTCACTTTGGCGGTGTGTTCACTCACAGGATGAGTGGCGCTGCCCAATTCTGTCACTATGGCGGTGTGTCCACTCACAGGATGAGTGACGTTGGCCAATACTGTCACTTTGGCGGTGTGTCCACTCACAGGATGAGTGACGCTGCCCAATACTGTCACTATGGTGATGTGTCCACTCACAGGATGAGTGACGCTGCCCAATACTGTCACTATGGCGGTGTGTCCACTCACAGGATGAGTGGCGCTGTCCAATACTGTCACTATGGCGGTGTGTCCACTAACAAGATGAGTGACGCTGTCCAATACTGTCACTATGGCGGTGTGTCCACTCACAGGATGAGTGACGCTGCCCAATACTGTCACTATGGCGGTGTGTCCACTAACAAGATGAGTGACGCTGCCCAATACTGTCACTATGGCGGTGTGTTCACTCACAGGATGAGTGGCGCTGCCCAATACTGTCACTATGGCGGTGTGTTCACTCACAGGATGAGTGACGCTGCCCAATACTATCACTATGGCGGTGTGTTCACTCACAGGATGAGTGGCGCTGCCCAATACTGTCACTGGCGGTGTTTTCCCCACTCTCTCTTACTCTTCTCATTTCTCCATTTCAACAGGTCAAGTGGAACGGTCCAGTGGCCCATGCGGTTATCTGTAAAATCTGGAGGGCCACTTGACTTGGTCATCTGTTCACCCTTGTAGCAGGGTTAGGCTGTCTTAGGGGACATTCTGTCAACACATAGGATATAGGAGAATAAGTCACTGAGGGCTACCCTCTGCAAGTCCCAACCAACCAAGTGGAAGGACGGAGTGCATAGCCCTCGGCTTAGGAGAACTTATTCTTAGGAAGGGAAATGAAGAGAAAAGCAACTATACAAGATAAAATGAACAGGAACTGAGACAATGAGAGGACACCGAGTAAAAATCCGCCCCTTAGCGGGGGGGGGGGGGGACAGGCTATGAGAAACAGAGGGAACTAGCAAATCTGTTATCCACTCTCAAAGTAAGATTTTCTGAACTAATACCCACAAAGGACTCCTCATTCATAGCACTATGCTACCAGGATGAAGATGTTGATACAATCATCAAGGGAGAAAACATACGTATGTTGAGGAATAAAAGTTTCCAGGTTATTATTCCCCCTGAGCTGCAGGCCAGGAAGACAATAATCTTGAAGAGACTTGATGCAGCAATTACTAACGACACCCCTGAAAATATTAAACACGATATAGAACACAGGAATGAGTGGGCCAAGGTAGAAGAGGTAATCCTCATGCCGGGATTGCCTAACATGATGAAAATAAGGTTTGAAGAAATCTCCATGGCACAGAAAGCCCTCAGCCAAGGTATCCATTGCAACTACTACCACCTTAGCACGGACAACTACAACCTTGAGCAGGAGGAATACTATAACATTACCCCTTGTTGAACATGCTATAAATACGATCACACAGAAGCAGAGTGCAAACAAACGGGCAAAGTATGTTCAGAATGTGCCGGGCAGGGACACACATGCAGAGACTGTTCAGAATGTGCCGGACAGGGACACACATACAGAAACTGTTCAGAATGTGCCGGGCAGGGACACACATACAGAGACTGTTCAGAATTTGCCGGGCAGGGACACACACATACAGAAACTGTTCAGAATGTGCCGGGCAGGGACACACATACAGAGACTGTTCAGAATTTGCCGGGCAGGGACACACATACAGAGACTGCACGAATAAATCAGACCCCAAATGTCTCAACTGTGGGGGGCCCCCACCACACACTGGCATCAATATGTCCCACTAGGAAGGACATCCTAAAACAAAAAAGGGCCGAAGCCTTAGCAAAAAAGACAGCATTGGCCAATAACACTTATGCAGGCATAACTACCACCAATGCTTGGTCAAACAAGGTATCATATAATCCAGCAAACACTACCACACACACACCAGCAAACATGACCTCACAGGTAAATGGGGACCTACCCACAAAGATCCTGAGCAGTATGATCTTTGCTCATTTAGAAAACATAGCAAACCCAGGGTCATTTGGATCTGTAATTAAAGAAGTGTACAAGAGGAATAGTCTCCCATTGATGGAATTCCCAGACACTGCCGACTCCACTAACATCATAAAAGCCCTGATGGGCAGTAATGTAGTCAGCACTACCCCAACTGTGACTAACTCCCAGCAAGTGCCAGCACCCACGACCCCTGCAACCAACAAGCCAGCGGAAGATGACAACACCAGCAACTACCACACAGGAACCCCGGAGAGGACCCACACATATACAACAAAACACACAAAATACCACATGACCAGGGACTCGCAACGGCTCTCACTGCTTCCCGCACACCCACACAAATTGTTGCACACTCAAACCCAGTCACCCAAGCCTCAGTAGAGGCCCCAAACACAATCAATTTTTTCTCAAGAAAAGCAACCCAAACGGTTACCTTCAAGACCCTCCGAGAGCAAATAAAAACTCGGCACATAAAATTCCAACACAACATCCCCGATGTCACTACGAGTGACGTGTACGACCGGATAAAGTTCTATGCTGGACTCCGCACAGAGCATTGGAACTCAGCAACTTGTACAGAGAAATAGACCCTGATATAATACTCATTAACAGCCATGGAAAAAGAGCGGTGAGAAGATCAAGATCTTCAATTACAAAATTTACCAGGTCAACATAGCTGACCAGGCCAACGATGGAGCGGCAATTGCCGTAAAAAGAAATATTCCACACAAAATTCTAGATAACTTCCAGGAAAACTTCCTGGCAATTGAACTCCAAATCACGAAAGGTATAATCTTCATAGGAACATGCTACCAACCACCAAGACGTCCTTACCTTCCCCTTGCCGACATCATGAAACTTACCAGAAGGAACAGACCTGCCTACTTTCTGGGTGATCTGAACGCCAAGCACAGAACACTGGGACATGGAAGGAACAACCAAGCAGGTGAAGCCATCCACAATATGATAAGGAACGGAAATCTAACCCACCTGGGCCCAGACTTCCCAACTTACGTCAGACAAGGCCACAGTGGTAAACCAGACATAATACTGTCAAACAACCACCATTTCCTAAACACCCACATAGTAAGGGGCCCTGTGAGCACAAGCGACCACCTACCAATAATAATGACGCTGTCAACTAACCCCATTCAGAAACCCTCACCACCAAGATTTCAATACACTAAAACTGACTGGGAAGCGTTCAAAAGCAGTGCACAGGAAATCAGTGTCACAGATTTTAATGGAAAGGAAACATCATGCATAAACGCTGAGTTAAATACATGGATTAGCACCATAGAAAAATGCATGAATGATCACATCCCCGTAGCTCACCATATAACGCTCCCCCACCCCCCAGCCACTGAGGCGCTCAGGACACTGCAAACCAGATATAACACCCTTCTACAACTCATAACACAACACGGGTGGATGGATGAGCGCAAAAGACTACAAAGGGAACTACAAGATGAGCTGCAAGATCTATGCAAAACAGAGTACACCAAGCAATGGGATGACCTAATAAGCAAAATCCAAGTTGACTACAGAAACCCAGGAAAGTTCTGGAAAAAAGTAAAGACCCTGATGGGAAGCTCTTCTGAGGAAACACCCTACATCATAGACGCCTCAGGAAATAAACTCTATGAGGAGAGAGAACAAGAACAGGAATTCAGGAAGTTCTGGGAAAAAATATTCAGGATAAACCCGGAAGAACATTTAAATTTTTGCCCAATTAATGAAAGGGAAATTACAACTCAAGTCGATAACAGAGCTGCAGCACTACTCCCGATGCGAACAATAGACCTTAACAACATACTCGATGACTGCCACCTTATGAAACACATAACCATTGCAGAGGTCCATAAAACAATTATGGGCTTCAAGAACAAGGCGTCGGGCAACAGCAAGATAAATAAGATGGTATTATCCAACCTACCAGTGATTGCGCTCCATCAATACACTTGTATCATAAATGCGGCTCTTGCATCCAGACTATTCCCCACATACTTCAAGAATACCACAATAAGATTAATCCCCAAGCCAAGTAAACCCCCAACTCAAACTGAAAACTACAGGCCAATTTCCCTCCTCGAAGTACCAGGTAAAATATTCGAAAAAATTATCAGAGACTTATGAAGTACATGGAAGAGGAAGGGAAGTATAACACCAGGCAGCATGGGTTTAGAAACCGCAGAGGGGCCCATACAGCTATAGCCCTGATCTACGAGCATATAGCCAACGCAGTGTCGAAAAAAGATCAGTGTAATATAGTGCTTAGAGACCTCTCGAAAGCCTTCGACAAAGTGTGGCACACAGGCCTAAAATATAAGGTATCTGAACTAGGGCTTCCTGAGAGATTTACTGCTACTCTCTGCAGCTTTATAGACAATAGAACTGCTAGGCTTAATATCGGCAGCTACTTGGGTGACGTAATAGAACTGAAAAGTGGAGTACCACAAGGAAGCTGCCTCTCCCCCACTCTATTCAACATATATACAGCTGACCTACCCCAACCCCAACATGGAGAATACATCACATACGCTGACGATGTCACCCAAATAATTTGCCAACCTGGACCATCAAAGCCGCTACTAGCCGACAAGACCAAGGCAGCAATTGAACTCAAACAACTTTGAGAAGCAATGGAAAATTAGCACCAACAAACAAAAGTTTCAGATAATACACATTGCGAAAAGAAACCCGGACCCCATCATCCTTGACAACCATCCGATCCAATATGCGGAGGTAGGCAGAATACTGGGACTTATGATAAATAGAACAGGGATACAAATTCATGTAAGGGACCGACTAAATAAAGCCAAAGCAGCATTAGGAAAACTGAGAAGATTTCGAAGCCTCAGTACTAACATTCAGATCCACCTATATAAGGCTCTAGTTCGGCCGCACTTAGAGTATCCCCCAGTACCACTACACACCATAAAGAAAACTAACATGCAGAAACTGCAAGCAGTACAAAATAACGCGCTATGGAGAGCAGCAAAACACCGTCCACCATATAATCAGACAATCCAGGAGCTCCATGAACTCCTGAACATACAGCCACTAAACATGAACAAACATGAACAAACATGAACTAAACATGAACAAACAAACACTAAACAAAGGGAGCCGGTCGGCCGAGCGGGCAGCACGCTGGACTTGTGATCCTGTGGTCCTGGGTTCGATTCCAGGCGCCGGCGAGAAACAATGGGCAGAGTTTCTTTCACCCTATGCTCCTGTTACCTAGCAGTAAAATAGGTACCTGGGTGTTAGTCAGCTGTCACGGGCTGCTTCCTGGGGGTGGAGGCCTGGTCGAGGACCGGCCGCGGGGACACTAAAAGCCCCGAAATCATCTCAAGATAACGCAAGATAACATCAGACTGCAGCACCCAAGCCATCAGGGTGTGGAACACCATCGAAATGTTAGAGGACCCAATGTTACAAAGATTGCTCCAAGATGAGACGCCCCGCTCCCATAGCTGGTGGCCCAAAGAGCCTCGATTCTCTGGATGAAACCCCGCTCCACAGTATATAATCCCCAGATGAGATACTGACCAGATATCCTTCCCCCATAATTGGAAAACTGAGTATGTAGGTGTGTATGTATGCATGTGTGTGTGTATATGTGTGGGTATGTCTGGGTATACTGTATACGTAGATATGTATATGTATGTATGTATATATATATATATATATATATATATATTATAATATATATATATATATATATATATATATATATATATGTGTGTGTGTGTAATGTGTATGTGTATGTGAGTATATGTAGGTATATATGTGCATATATGAACAACTCGACAAATAATAATATGTACGCATGAACAACTCGATAAATAATATAATAATAAAATAAAGAGCCTTAAACAGAACAACATGTGTGGAAGCATCAGGAGTGTGTATATATGAATGCTACTCAGTATTCATCTATAGACATCCATATATGTGAAACACATGTGAAGACCTCTCACACACTCACAGCTCCCTGACAAGAGGGAGCCAGCTTAGCTTAGCTGCCAACACCCACACATCGTGTCAGCAAGGCGGACAGCCGCCTGCTTTCATACCTCTCACTGTACTTCCCACTCTACACTTCCCTTCACCTATGCCTCTCCTTCCTCTTTACCTCCCAAAAAAAAAAAATGGCGGTGTGTTCACTCACAGGATGAGTGACGCTGCCCAATACTGTCACTATGGCGGTGTGTCCACTCACAGGATGAGTGGCGCTGCCCAATACTGTCACTATGGCGGTGTGTCCACTCACAGGATGAGTGGCGCTGCCCAATACTGTCACTATGGCGGTGTGTCCACTCACAGGATGAGTGACGCTGCCCAATACTGTCACTATGGCGGTGTGTCCACTCACAGGATGAGTGACGCTGCCCAATACTGTCACTATGGCGGTGTGTCCACTCACAGGATGAGTGACGCTGCCCAATACTGTCACTATGGCGGTGTGTCCACTCACAGGATGAGTGACGCTGCCCAATACTGTCACTATGGCGGTGTGTCCACTCACAGGATGAGTGGCGCTGCCCAATACTGTCACTATGGCGGTGTGTCCACTCACAGGATGAGTGACGCTGCCCAATACTGTCACTATGGCGGTGTGTTCACTCACAGGATGAGTGGCGCTGCCCAATACTGTCACTATGGCGGTGTGTCACTCACAGGATGAGTGACGCTGCCCAATACTGTCACTATGGCGGTGTGTCCACTCACAGGATGAGTGACGCTGCCCAATACTGTCACTATGGCGGTGTGTCCACTCACAGGATGAGTGACGCTGCCCAATACTGTCACTATGGCGGTGTGTCCACTCACAGGATGAGTGACGCTGCCCAATACTGTCACTATGGCGGTGTGTCCACTCACAGGATGAGTGGCGCTGCCCAATACTGTCACTATGGCGGTGTGTCCACTCACAGGATGAGTGGCGCTGCCCAATACTGTCACTATGGCGGTGTGTCCACTCACAGGATGAGTGACGCTGCCCAATACTGTCACTATGGCGGTGTGTCCACTCACAGGATGAGTGGCGCTGCCCAATACTGTCACTATGGCGGTGTGTCCACTCACAGGATGAGTGGCGCTGCCCAATACTGTCACTATGGCGGTGTGTCCACTCACAGGATGAGTGGCGCTGCCCAATACTGTCACTATGCGGTGTGTCCACTCACAGGATGAGTGGCGCTGCCCAATACTGTCACTATGGCGGTGTGTCCACTCACAGGATGAGTGACGCTGCCCAATACTGTCACTATGGCGGTGTGTCCACTCACAGGATGAGTGGCGCTGCCCAATACTGTCACTATGGCGGTGTGTCCACTCACAGGATGAGTGGCGCTGCCCATACTGTCACTATGGCGGTGTGTCCACTCACAGGATGAGTGACGCTGCCCAATACTGTCACTATGGCGGTGTGTCCACTCACAGGATGAGTGACGCTGCCCAATACTGTCACTATGGCGGTGTCCACTCACAGGATGAGTGACGCTGCCCAATAAACTCGCCCCTCGGGGCAAAATAACAACATACCAAATCACCTTATTTGGCGGCATCAGAGGGATAATGGGGTGACTGGGGCGGTGACTGTGAGAAACAATGGGCGGTCATAGTACCAAATGACGTCACCATTCCAGGAGAAGGGTCATTAGTCATTAAATGGCGAGTAAAGCCTTTGTGTGAGGGTCTTCAGCCGTGTGGGAGCCCAGACACCTTGACCAGCCGTGCACATGTCACGTCGGCTTATACCGTAGAGTAAATGTACCCAGGTCACTGTTTAGGGTATGTACCCGGTCACTGTTTAGGGTATGTACCCAGGTCACTGTTTAGGGTATGTACCTAGGACCGGTGGAGGCGGAAACATGTGGGCAGTGTTCCTTTAGCCCCTGATGCCCCTGTTCACCTAGCTGTGAATAGGTACCTGGGAGTTAGACATATGTTACGGGCTGCTTCCTGGGGGTGTGTAACAAAAAGGAGGCCTGGTGGAGGACCGGGCCGCGGGGATGCTAAGCCCCGAATCATCTAAAAATCACCTCTAATCATCCATCACTATGCCCCTCTCTCTCTCTCTCTCTCTCTCTCTCTCTCTCTCTCTCCTCTCTCTCTCTCTCTCTCTCTCTCTCTCTCTCTCTCTCTCTCTCTCTCTCTCTCCACACTGTCAACAGGATACACTTGGCCGCGGGGCTCCGCCTTTCCCCGCCTTACGACAGGGATTGACAGCTGATTGATTGTCTTGCTGATGGAGAGCGTCCGGCCCGAGGAAGCCGTGAGGATGTTAGGCCTACCTTCCCCTAGGTGTTGACCTCACATAGCACGGGTAGGCCTACCTTCGGCCGGGGGGGGGGGCTCATGAGTGCCCAGGAGGAGAGGCCTNCAGGGAACTCATTTTTATCAACAGCTGCATGAATCAAGTTATCATACTAATAAGTGCATCGTTAGTGCTTTTTGGGTCTGAAGCCATATTGACAAGAGCTAAGTATAT
Organism: Procambarus virginalis; assembly: GCA_020271785.1. Taxonomy (NCBI): domain Eukaryota; kingdom Metazoa; phylum Arthropoda; class Malacostraca; order Decapoda; family Cambaridae; genus Procambarus; species Procambarus virginalis. The sequence goes on from WNGS01003662.1 coordinate 38,125, forward strand.
TGTGTTTTGCTAGATAAGAGTAAAGCTGCTTGTAGATTAGTTTTTCAAATATTTTTGACAAGTTAGGCAGGATTGATAAAGGTCTGTAGTTGTTAACATCAGTGAGATCACCACATTTGTGGACAGGAGTTACTCTCGCGTTTTTTTTAGAATATCTGGAAAGGTTTGGAGTTCAAGTGACTGTTGAAGAGCAATGCAATAGTAGTGGCTAAAGATCTGGAGTTAATAACAAAGAGTTATTATAAATGGGGTTAAGTCAGAGTGGGAAATGTTGTAAGTGGAGTGCCTCAAGGCTCTGTCCTGGGACCTCTGTTATTCATAATATATATAAATGATTTAGATTCAGATTTGAGAAGCAATATTGCAAATTTGCCGATGATACAAAAATCGGAAGGGTAATAAACACGGAAAAAGACTCACTATCAATTCAAGATGATCTAAATATGGGTTAGAAATGGTCAAAAGATTGGCAGATGCAGTTTAATGCTGACAAATGTAAGGTTTTGAGGCTAGGTAATAATGATAGAGTTGCAAGATACGAGCTAGATGGTGTTGAGATTGCTAAGTTGGATTGCGAAAGGATCTGGAAGTTATGATTAGTAAGAATTTAAAGCCAAAAATTCAATGCATAAATGTTCGTAATAAGGTAAATAGGACTCTGGGATTTATTTATTGAAGCATTAGTAATAAGACACCTGGTGTTGTTCTTCAGCTATATCTTGTAAAGTTGGACGAGGCTAGCCTCAGCCCCGCTCCTGTGCCAAGTAAGTCCACTACGGGCTCACCATAGCCCGTGCTACTTGGAACGTTTTGTTCCCAGTAGCTGGATCTTTAACAACAACAACAACGAGGCTAGCTCCTCGTCCATCCCCAGCTTACCAGCTCTATGGCATGTTCAAGCTCCAAGCGTGGCGCCTCCACCTGGACGGACATAAACATTCTCCCTCATAGTATAGATATAGAGGGGAACCCGGCAGGTCGCGGGTCTCAGTTTGTCTCCTTCTCCCTCTCCCCCGTTCCTCTGCTCTTTCCCCATTTCCACATCCTCTTCCATCTCGGAGTCAATGAAAGATAGAAGAGTAAGGGGAGACATGATCACCACTTGCAAAATTCTCAGAGGAATCGACAAGGTGGATAAAGACAAAATATTAAGCATGGGCAGTGCATGCACAAGGGGACACAGTACCAGCCGAGTTCAAAATGAGCCACAGAGACATTAGAAAGAACTTCTTCAAAGTCAGAGTAGTTAACACTGCTTAATGCATCCCATTTGTTGTGGTGGAGACTGACTCCATACTCAATTTCAAATGTAGGTATGATAGAGCCCAATAGGCTCGGGAATCTGTACACCAGTTATGACAGTTGAGAGGCAGGACCAAAGAGCCGAAGTTCAACCCGCAAGCACAACTAGGTGAGTGCTGAAATGTGTCCTCTACTGCAGTTACACACCCAACAACACTGTGCACACTTACCCTACAACACTGTGCACCTTACCCTACAACACTGTGCACACTTACCCTACAACACTGTGTGCACACTTACCCTACAACACTGTGCACACTTACCCTGCAACACTGTGTGCACACTTACCCTACAACACTGTGCACACTTACCCTGCAACACTGTGTGCACACTTACCCTACAACACTGTGCACACTTACCCTACAACACAGTGCACACTTACCCTACAACACAGTGCACACTTACCCTACAACACTGTGTGTACACTTACCTACAACACTGTGTACACTTACCCTACAACACTGTGCACACTTACCCTGCAACACTGTGTGCACACTCTGCAACACTGGCAATACACAACAGTAGGGCTCGCAACACGCAACATTTGACATAACAACTAAATACGGCGTCAAGAACGTGTCATGAACGCACCGCGCCGCGGCCACGGCCAATTAGGAGCGTTCTCTCCGTGTCCGAGTGTAAAACACTGCAGAATAATAAAACAATAATTCTATACTTTAGCGTGTAGGAGACAGTCGTGGCCCCTTTTACTGACTCTGGGGGCACCGCCCCCCACTCTTTTACTGGTCCGGGTACTAGTGTATTAGTAACTAACGGTGCAGTTCATTAATGTACTCTGACTATTTAGTATTATTAGGAACCTTCTATATGGAGGACGGGTCGCACCCGCCGGTGTGGGACACTGTTTATCTTGGTCAGTGTTGGTGTGTACACAACACTGTTTCCATATCGTTCACTCCAGAATGTTGTTATTTTACTGTGCAGATTTGGGACCTGGCCCTCCATATTTTCCACGTGTATATTATTTGATATCTCTCTCGTCTTTCTCTCTTGTGAGTACAGTTGGAGAACATTGAGACGATCCCAATAATTTAGGTGCTTTATCTCGTCTATGCGTGCCGTATATGTTTTTATATTCCCTCTATTCAGCAATCTCTCCTGTTCTGAAGTGAGTACTGAGCAGTACTCAAGACGAGACAGTACAAGTGATTTGTATAGTACAACCATTGTGATGGGATCTCTGGATTTGAAAGTTCTCGTAATCCATCCGATCATTTTTCTGGCTGACACAACATTTGCTTGGTTATGCTCCCTAAACATTAGGTCGTCAGACATAATTCGTTTGGGGAGGCATAACCAAGCAAATATGCGTCAGCCAGAAAAATGATCGATGGATACATCCGATCATCAGACCATTCCTTTAGTTTGTCCAGATCGTCCTATAGTCTGCCTATCTTCATCTGTCTTGATTCTTCTCATAATTTTTGCATCATCAGCAAACATTAAGAGGAATGAGTCTATACCCTCTAGAAGATCGTTTACATTTATCAGAAACAGAATGGGTCCAAGTACAGAGCCCTGTGGGACTCCGCTGGTGACATCTCGCCTCTCTGATGTCTCCCCCCTCACAGTTACTCGCTGTTTCCTGTTGCTTAAATACTCCCTTATCCACTGGACCACCTTACCTTTTATTCTTACCTGTTGCTCAAACTTTTGTAACAGCCTTTTATGGGGTACTGTGTCAAAGGCTTTCTGACAGTTCAAGAAAATGCTGTCTGGCCACCCTTTTATTTTTTTGCCTAATTTTTTTTTGCTTGGTCATAGAATTGTATTAACCCTGTGAGGCATGATTTACCATCCCTGAACCCATGCTGGTGGTGTGTTACAAAGTTATTTCCTTCCAGATGCTCTACGAGCCTTTTCCTCACGATCTTCTCCATCACCTTGCATGGTATACAAGTTAGGGAAACTGGCCTGTAGTTCAGTGCCTCTTGCCTGTCACTTTTTGTATATTGGGACTACTTTAGCTGTCTTCCAGCTTTCTGGTAGGTCACCTGTTTCCAGTGACCTGTTATACACCATAGAGAGTGGCACCCCTATTGCTTCTGTACCTTCTTTTAGTACCCATGGTGAGATTCTGTCAGACCCAACAGCCTTTGTTACATTCAGCTCCAACAGATTCCTTTTGATCTCATCACTGGTGAGGTCAAATTCCTCCAAGGTTGCTTGGGTTGCCTCCTCCTAATTTAGTGCAGGGGCTTCTCCTTGTTCTATTGTGAAGACCTCCTGGACTCTCTTGAGTTCTTCACACACCTTGTCATTCTTTGTGTATGTGTTTTTCCCTTTTTTCAGTTTCATCACTTATTCCTTCACTGCTGTTTTCTTCCTGATGTGGTTGTGGAGCAGTTTTGGTTGGGTCTTAACTTTACTCGCAATGTCATTTTCGTACTGTCTCTCTCTGCTTCCCTCCTCACTCTGAGGTACTCATTTCTGGCCCTCTGGAATCTCTCCCTGCTCTCTGGTGTTCTGTTATTCCTGTAGTTTCTCCATGTTCTTTTACTCAGTTGCTTTGCTACCATACATTCCTGACTGAACCATGGATTCATCTGTTGCTTTTCATTTTTCTCCTTTTAGGCTGGGATAAACGTGTCTGAAGCTTCCTGGCACTTCTGGGTGACATAATCCATCATATCCTGTACAGTCTTTTCTCTGAGTTCTGTTTCCCATGGTATTCCCCTTAGGAAGTTCCTCATCTCGCAATATTTTCCTCTTCGGTAATTTAGTCTTTTCCCTTCCAATCCCATCCTTGGATAGATTATCCCTACCTCCACCAGATACACAAATGTCAATACACTGTGGTCACTCAGTCCTACAGGGGCTTCATATTTGACTTCTCTTATTTCTGACTCATTCAAGGTGAATATCAGGTTGAGGCTAGCTAGTTCGTCATTGCCTCTCATTCTTGTGGGTCCCTTGACATGTTGGCTCAGAAAGTTCCTTAATTGTCATTATTTCCAAGAGTTTAACTCTCCATGTATCTGCACCTCCATGTGGGTCTCCATTCTTCCAGTCTATTTTTCCATGCTTTAAATCGCCTATGATTAAGAGTCTGGAGCCATTCCTGCAGGCAACTGAAGCTGCTCTCTCTATTATATTATTGGTTGTGTTACAGTGCCCTCTCCCATATCTTTCCTTATCCAGCAAGAAAAGTCATATTTCTACATCCTGTATGTTCCCCGAGATGCAGGGATTCGTTTGATGTAGATGACGATTAGCAAGAGTACTTATTTTGGGGAGAAAAGGCCAAGACTAAAATGTCCTTTTTACGGAGGCTTATGCCCTTTAGGTGTACAAGATGGAGACGGGTCGACCAGACTCCCGCCAAGACGTGAGAGTGTCAGCTACTTGGCGATTGGCTAGTCTAGGTCATGTGCTGATACTGACCAATGGGGGAAGCCAGCCCCCAGGCCTGTGACATCACCGGGCCGCAGCACCTGAGGGCTGGCGATCGCCAGGAGCTCAGAGTTACACGACCCTTTGCAGAAAGCAGACATGCGCCGAGTGAGCTCTCGAGATTGGAGGTCTAGGAGCCTCACTCAGTGGATCTATGCAGCCTGGCACATGCCATAGTTATTACAGAAGACTAGTGTGCTTTCGGGGAGCATGGGGAAGCCGAATTTCAACGGAGTGAGGGCGCCAAGAATTCGTGATTAACAGTCTTGAACGAAGAAGGGGCGGTGACATGGTGTTACGAACCTGACTCCATCGTCGGAGCATGGAGCAGCGACGTCAATGCCATCTGTGAGTCCGCTCCTGAAACCCCCACAAAATGGACGACGCCATCTGGTGGTGGCAGGATGATACCAGCAAGAGGCGCTAGATTCCTGTCCTGGTCAGCTCGAGAGGTCACTGTTGCTGACCTCTGGTGAGGTGGCGCCTAGAAAAGCAGCGCCATCTATTATAGGAGGAGTTGTATGTTTATGTCAGAGTCCGTAAGTGGTATTTCCTAGTGTCCCATGTATTGGCCAGTGTACTGATGACGTGTCTGTATCCACAGAAGCAACATAGGGCTGCTGTGGTACAAGGACAGTCAGTCTACCCAGGGCAGCCTATATCTCTCTACTCCATTCTGCTTTAAGGAAGCAGTGAGCCGCCGCCGAAGAGGAACTGTGTTGTATCTGCTGTCTGCCAGTGAAGTGGCAGTGACAGAATTCTGCGTATCCCGGGACTGGCTAGAGGAAGAGATGACTGACAGTAAGGTGCTACGGAGGAGTGTAACTAGCAAGAAGCTCCTGCCAGGGGTTCGCTACCCTTGTATTTGTTCGTGAAGAGACCCAGCAGCACGAGGCTGATGTTCTCTGCCAGCACCAGGCTGGAGAGTGATTGTGGGCATTCACAAGGAGCACCTAGTGAGACTGTGACTGTCTACCCATGGCTAGGGTAGACTCGTTGGCGTTTCCCAGTACTGGTTGAGGACGGTACTGTGTGTTGAGGAAACACGGAAGTTGACAAGACTGCATCGTATGAGCATCAAGGAGCGCTTAGTGTCCTATGAGAGAGACACTTGTGTATATATCAGTGTAGTAATACTCCCTTTATGATTATATTTAAGGTGGTGGGAAAGTGATTATACGTGAATATATTGATAATTCATGAAGTGTCGTATTCCTTGCAACTCTCCCCATTGTGTCTTACTTGCATTACCGAGCTCACTCCTTGAAAGCCAATACTAACTTGGGGCCGGATACCAGAACTTTGGTTTCTTTAGAAAAGAACCCGGTTGCGACCCATTGTGGCCGTAACACACAGCGTGAGCAGTGTGAGGAACTCCACCAGAGGGCCCCAACGTGACGCAGAGCTGCTGTGACTGGGTCATGCCCACTGGTGATTGGAAAGGAGATATCGTGACCGGATCTTCGAGGATTTGTCTCAGTGAAGGTACGAGTGAATGAAGACAAAAGAGAGCAGAACTACTGTCAGGATGAGTAAGAGGAACTGCACTTCTAGGAGGTGAGCACGGCGATGACACGGTTCTACACGACGCTCAAGGACCCGAGTTCCAGTCCTACATGCAGAGGAACGCCCAGGGGACCGAGGACCATATTCTGCCATCGGAGCCCAGGCGTCTTGTGGCAGGCAATGTTAGGGTAGATAATTATTTCCCCTCACATTGTTCCTTGAGAACTAGGCGAGTTATGCCATTATATATAACTATATTACCTATGTGTGGAGACAGCGATCAGTGTGGTGGTGAGTGACAGAGCCGTATCAGAAGTGTGGGTGACGAGGAGCAAAGCCACACCAGCGGGGAGCGCCAGTCCCTTTAAACCCGACACTGCAGCTTTGTCCTTAACCCTCCATTCTTCCTGCTTGGAACCTTCTTCTTCCTTAATACTTATCATGACTACAGCTCTTTTCTGTTCCATTAGCTGGCACACGCATCTAGCTGCCTCCTGTGAAACTACTGCTTTCACTGCTACTTCCTTGACCGTGGACATGGCTTCTGGGCACTTCCTCAGATTTCAGCAAAGGTGGCACCCATTGTAGGGGTCCCTGTATATACACCAACAAGAAGCTGGGTACACCTCTCGGTGTGTATTGTGACACGCGAGTCTTGACCCTCAATCAGTCAGCCAGACAAAGTCACCGATCTCCACCCTGGTGGACCCTGCCCAAAGAGGTGTCACTGTTTCTCTGGGGGACTGATGGGGCGTTACTTCCCCTTACTAGGTGTCACTGTTCACCTCTGGGGAGCACCTCAGTCGACCCGCGAGGCAGAGTTCCCCTACCGAACCCAGCCTTGCACCCCCACAGGGAGTGAAGTAACTCGACCACTCCTTAGTTTCGTTACTGGGTGTCCGTGGACACAGAAACTCAAGGTTTACTGTAGGTCGAGTTGCCTGCCCATAAGAATCCAGACACAAGGTTGCCAACTTGACTTGCAGTACCTCGCAGCCAAGTAATATTTCAATCAGTGGTATATTAATTCTCCCAGTCTTATACTCTTGCAATGGTGCACAGTAATCCCTTTCGACAACACACCAGGAATGAAGGTGGAGAATGAAAGCACACTAGTAAATGTTAGTCGATTTACTCGAATAGAGGCTACACTATGCCTATCAGCAACATCTCTTTGTATCAGTTAGGTGGCAACACTGTAAGTTAATCTCACCTTCTGGCAACACTGCACTATTTCCAAAGATCGCACTTTATGAGGCTCTAAACCAAAACTCAAATCACTGCACACGAAAATATATTATAAATGGCATCGTCTCTGCAATACGTTGTAGCCTTTAATCACTGCTTACCTCACTCATGAAAAAATCACTGGGTACATAATAGTTATATAAATCTGTTTAAGTCTGATGTCAAACCACACACAATTCCTGATATTCACAAAAATGGTGTTGATATCTGGTTGATGGGGTTCTGGGAGTTCTTCTACTCCCCAAGCCCGGCCCGAGGCCAGGCTTGACTTGTGAGAGTTTGGTCCACTAGGCTGTTGCTTGGAGCGGCCCGCAGGCCCACATACCCACCACAGCCCAGTTGGTCCAGCACTCCTTGGAGGAATAAATCTAGTTTCTGCTTGAAGATGTCCACGGTTGTTCCGGCAATATTTCTTATGCTCGCTAGGAGGGTGTTGAGCAACCGTGGACCTCTGATGTTTATACAGTATTCTCTGATTGTGCCTATGGCACCCCTGCTCTTCACTGGTTCTATTCTGCATTTTCTTCCATATCGTTCACTCCAGTACGTTGTTATTTTACTGTGCAGATTTGGTACCTGGCCCTCCAGCATCTTCCAGGTGTATATTATTTGATATGTCTCTCGTCTTCTTTCTAGTGAGTACATTTGGAAGGCTTTGAGACGATCCCAATAATTTAGGTGTTTTATCTCGTCTATGCATGCCGTATATGTTTTCTGTATTCCCTCTATTTCAGCAAACTCTCCTGCTCTGAAGTGGGAAGTGAGTACTGAGCAGTACTCAAGACGGGACAACACAAGTGACTTGAAGAGTACAACCATTGTGATGGGATCCCTGGATTTGAAAGTTCTCGTAATCCATCCTATCATTTTTCTGGCTGACGCAATATTTGCTTGGTTATGTTCCCTAAACGTTAGGTCGTCAGACATCATTATTCCCAAATCCTTTACATGATGTTTTCCTACTATGGGCACATTTGATTGTGTTTTGTACTCTGTATTATGTTTAAGGTCCTCATTTTTACCGTACCTGAGTACCTGGAATTTATCACTGTTAAACATCATGTTATTTTCTGATGCCCAGTCGAAAACTTTATTAATATCTACTTGAAGTTTTTCAATGTCTTCAGCCGAGGTAATTTTCATACTGATTTTTGTGTCATCTGCAAAGGATGATGCGAAGCTGTGGCTTGTATTTTTGTCTATATCTGATGTGAGAATAAGGAAAAGCAGCGGTGCAAGGACTGTATCCTGAGGTACAGAGCTTTTAACAGCACTTGGACTAGATTTTATATGGTTGACCATTACTCGCCGAGTCCTGTTTGACAGAAAACTGAGTATCCAGCGTCCTACTTTACCGGTTATTCCCATTGACTTCATTTTATGTGCTATCACGCCATGGTCACATTTATCGAAAGCCTTTGCGAAGTCCGTGTATATCACATCAGCATTCTGTTATTTCTTCTAATGCTTCAGTGACTTTGTCGTAGTGATCAAGTAGCTGTGAGAGGCATGATCTTCCCGCTCGAAATCCATATTGACCTGGGTTGTGAAGGTCATTGGTCTCCATGAAATTGGTGACCTGACTCCTAATCACTCTCTCAAATAGTTTTATTTTGTGCGATGTTAGTGCAACTGGTCTATAATTTTTTGCCAGTGCTTTGCTCCCTCCCTTGTGTAGAGGGGCTATGTCAGCTACTTTAAGTGCATCTGGTATCTCCCCCTTGTCCAAGCTCTTCCTCCACACTATACTGAGTGCCTGTGCTACCGGCACTTTGCATTTTTTTTATAAATATTGAATTCCATGAATCTGAACCTGGGGCCGAGTGCATGGGCATGTTTTCAATTTCTCTTTCAAAGTCTAGTGCGCTCGTGTTGATATCAGTTATATTTACAGGGGTTTGAATATACCGTATAAAGAAATTGTCTGGATCTTCCACTTTCATGTTGTTTATTGGAGTGCTAAACATGTCCACATACTGCTTTTTAGGATTTCACTAATTTCTTTGTCATCCTCCGTGTATGAACCTTCACTTGTACGAATAGGTCCAATACTGGCAGTGGTTTTTGCTTTTGATTTCGCATATGTAAAGAAGTATTTTGGATTTTTCTTTATTTCCTGAATTGCTTTCTGTTCTAGCTGCCTTTCTTCAGTTTCATATGAGTGTTTCAATTTCCGCTCGATTTCTTTAATCTCCCTATTTAAATTATTCCTTCTTTGACGGGAAATTCGTGTCTGCGTAAGCATTTTCGTTATGTTTTCCTTCGTTTATAGTGTCGTCTGCGTTCTCTTTCTACGTTGGATCTCTTTCTGGCTTTCCTCAAAGGAACATGTTTCAGACATCCTTCTATTTCTTCTGTAGGACTTGTATTACTTAGAACAGTTTCCCATGGAATGTTTGTAAGTTCGCTGTTTATTATCTCCCAGTCTATCCTTTTATTATTAAAATTAAATTTACTGAATAAGTAATTATCAAAAGAAGGCACCAAACCGGGAAGGCTATGTAGCACCATCAAATGTGCGGAATAATCAGAGGGCGCTAAATATCACCAAGGATGCCAATACGAGAACAAAAGCACATAAGGCGAACAATATCAAAAGTATCCGAGTCACCAAGAATTCTATCGAGGGACAAGTGACCGTGAGGGGCGATCGGAAAGCAAGACACACGCTCGTCCTGAAAGTCAGGACATTCAAGAAGGACATGCACGACCGTGAGAGGGACAATGCAATTAGGACAATAAGGAGCAGGGCGGTGCTCCATCAAGTGACCATGGGTTAAGCGAGTATGGCCTATACGCAACCTCGCCAGAGCAGTTTCCCACCGCCGGTTACGGTGGTAGGAGGATGGCCACGAGGAAACACAACATTTAAAAGTACGGAGTTTGTTACCAGTAACAGACGACCAAGAAGCCTGCCAACGGGTAAGGATGGAGGAATGGATAACCGGGTAAAAGTCGGAATATGGAATACCTTTACGAGAGACGGGACAAGAGCGGACAGCTTCCTTGGCGGCAGCATCCGCACGCTCATTTAAAGACACACCAATATGGCTGGGAACCCAACAAAACTCAACCGACTTAAACCTACTGTGAACAAGAAACAGCCAATGCTGGATCTCGACAACTACCGGATAAACCGGATTAAAGGACCCGAGAGCCATGAGGGCACTATGAGAGTCAACAACAACCACAAAGGAAGACTGACAACGAGAAAGCAGGAGATGAAGAGCATAGAGAATAGCATAAAGCTTCGCTGTAAAGATGCTAGTCTCCGGAGGTAAGCGACACATATAAGTGCGATCAGGAAAAACAACAGAGTAGCCAACACCGTCCGCAGACTTAGACCCATCGGTGAAGACAGAAACGGAGCGGGAGTGAGAAGAAAAGTGCTCAAGGAAAAGGCGTTTTAGAACCGTAGGAGGGGTAAAAGCTTTAGTGACGTGGGTCAAGGACGTACAAAACTGCGGAAGGGGGCTCTCCACGGGGGCAAAGAAGGAACAACACGGGAGAAACATTAGAAACATGAACGGAAAGAGAATCCTGTAAGCGAGATAACCGGACAGAAAGAGGGAGGTGGTGAAGAGGAACAGGAACCGCAGGAGGGGTAAAAGTTAAAGCACGACAGAGGCGAGAGGAAGGATGTTGCAAGGACCGCGCAAGATAGCGAAGACAGTAGCGATCACGGCGGTCCTGGAGAGACAGGAAGCCAGTGTCAACATACAAGCTAAGGACGGGAGTCGAACGAAGGCACCAGAACTGAGGCGCAGCCCAGTATGGTGCAAAGCATCAAGACGGCGAAGAGCAGAAGGAGAAGCAGAAGAGTAAGCAGGGCAACCATAATCGAGCTTAGACAGGACGAGAGAGGAATGCAAAGCAAGGAGAGTGCGCCTATCCGCTCCCCAAGAAGTATGGGACAATACTCGAAGGAGGGTAAGGGCCTTAGAGCACTCAACACGGAGGTAAGAGATATGGGGAGACCAAGACAAACGAGTGTCAAGGAATAACCCCAAAAGCTTCGCGGAATCTTTGTACTCAAGGGGATGACCATAAAGTGACAAAGAGGGACGAAGAACGACCCGTTTCCGAGTAAAAGACATGGCACAAGTCTTAGAAGTAGAGAACTTGAAGCCATGATCGGTGGCCCAAGACGACACGGCATCAATCGCAAGTTGAAGCCGGCGTTGAAGGAGAGGCGAATCATCACCCTGACAGCAAAGGGTAAGATCATCGACATAGAGAGCGGAGAAGACACCTGAAGGAAGAGAGGAAAGAAGACCATTGAGGGCAACCAGAAAAAGAGTAGTGCTCAGAACACTACCCTGGGGCACACCTTCGTATTGCTGAAAAGAGGCAGAGAGAGCGGTACCAAGGCGCACCCGAAAGGAACGACGAGAGAGGAAGCTGCGGAGAAAGAGAGGGAGATGACCACGAAGGCCAAAAGAATGAAGCTGGGATAGAATATGATATCGCCAAGTGGTGTCGTAAGCCTTTTCCAGGTCAAAAAGGACGGCAACAACGGAGGTCCTCGCAGCAAAAGCAGTACGAATATAGACCTCCAAGTTCACCAGAACATGTCGTGCTGCGGCACTTGCGGAAACCAAATTGAGAAGGGGAGAGGAGGTGATGGTGTTCCAGGAACCACATCAGACGAACGTTAACCATACGTTCAAAGAGTTTGCAGACACAACTTGTGAGGGCAATAGGGCGAAAGTCCTTAGGGGAAGTTCCCAGAGACCCTGGTTTGCGAACAGGGAGGACAACGGCATCGAGCCAGTCCTCAGGGACTGACGACGACTCCCAGATCCGATTATACAGACTCGGTAAATACTGAGACGTGCACGGAGGGAGATGGCGAAGCATCTCATAATGAATACCATCGGAGCCCGCCGCCGTAGAACCGCAGAGGGCCAGGGCAGAACGAAGTTCAGAGAGAAGGGATCGTTATAGGAAAGTCGAAGACGAGTGCAGAAATCTAAAGGACGAGACTCAAGGACAGGTTTACGAAGAAGGAAAGATTGGGGAAGATGAAGACCAGAGCTAACAGAAGAAAAGTGGGAACCCAGTTCGGTAGCGACCTGCAACGGGTCCGCCACAAGAGTACCACGGAGGTGAAGGACCGGGAAACATCGGGAACGAACTTACCCGCTATCTTGCGGATACGCTTCCATATCTGTGGCAGGGAGTTTCGGACGTAATTGTGGAGACATAAGAAGCCCAACATTCACGTTTAGCCACGGATGGCCCTACGGGCCACCGCACTCGCTTTCCGAAAGAAAAGAAAAGAATCGGTCGTCTGCCGACGGCGGTGCCTCTTCCAGGCTGCACGCTTACAGCGGACAGCCCGAGCACAGTCCGCATTCCACCAGGGAACGCACTTCCGTGGACCCCGAGAGGAAGAGCGAGGAATAGAGCGGAGGGCAGCGTCGAAGACAGTGTCATGAAAAAGGAGGAGAGCGCGAGGGAGAGGCAGAAGGGAGAGGTCAGATTCTAGGTTCCAGTCCGCTTCAGCAAACTGCCACCTAGGGAAAGAGAGGGAAGGGCGATGAGAGAAAAGGACACAAGGATGGGGAAATGATCACTGCCATGGAGGTCATCAAGAACCTGCCACGTGAAATCTAAGTAAGAGAGGAAGAGCAGAGAGAAAGATCAAGACAGGAAAGGTGCGAGTCCGAGAGTCCAAATGAGTGGGCTCACCAGAATTCAGAAGAGACAGGGAAGAAGAGAGGAGAAAGGCTCAAGAAGGCGACCCNCCACCACAACACAACCACCACAACACAACCACCACAACACAACCACCACAACACAACCATCACACAAACCACCACAACACAACCATCACAACACAACCATCACAACACAACCACCACAACACAACCATCACAACACAACCACCACAACACAGCCACCACAAACACAACCACAACACAACCACCACAACACAACCATCACAACACAACCATCACAACACAACCACCACAACACAGACAAACAGTCCAGACAGGACTAGTGGGAGGGGGGGGGGGAGGGCCAGGCACTCTGCCTCTCAAGTTAACAATGACTCTGCTAATAACCTCATTTAAAGCCAGGTGTTGTATCATCAGAACACCAACACATCAACCAAGTCCTCATCTACTACACGTGTTCCTACCACAGAGCAGTACGTAGTGTGACCTATCACAGAGCAGTACGTAGTGTGACCTATCACAGAGCAGTACGTAGTGTGACCTATCACAGAGCAGTTCGTAGTGTGACCTATCACAGAGCAGTTCGTAGTGTGACCTATCACAGAGCAGTACATAGTGTGACCTATCACAGAGCAGTACGTAGTGTGACCTATCACAGAGCAGTACGTAGTGTGACCTATCACAGAGCAGTTCGTAGTGTGACCTATCACAGAGCAGTGCGTAGTGTGACCTATCACAGAGCAGTACGTAGTGTGACCTATCACAGAGCAGTACGTAGTGTGACCTATCACAGAGCAGTGCGTAGTGTGACCTATCACAGAGCAGTGCGTAGTGTGACCTATCACAGAGCAGTACGTAGTGTGACCTATCACAGAGCAGTTCGTAGTGTGACCTATCACAGAGCAGTACGTAGTGTGACCTATCACAGAGCAGTACGTAGTGTGACCTATCACAGAGCAGTACGTAGTGTGACCTATCACAGAGCAGTACGTAGTGTGACCTTTTAATTTAAAAAGATAATAAATCAGCCGGTCGGTGTAAACACCGGCTGGGGGTCCACGTTGACAAGCCGCCGGCTCTCAGGTGGTGGCGCACGAGAATTTCTAGTGTGATGCTACTTACCCCACCTGTCAGGGGGAGGGGTAAGAAGCACTCCTTGGTACATTTGTACCGCTGGTACATTTGTACCGCTGGTACATTTGTACCAGCGGTACAAATGTACCAAGAGGGTACAATCTGTACCTACTATATTATAAGGCACAGTTTAACAGTCTGTAGACCAACAGGTAGGGATGACAGCTCGCCAACTTCTCATAGTTGACATTTCAGTCTTTATTCCATAATAACATAAGACTTAGTATTGTCTACACAGAAATCACAATAGCGTGATATATCATATGAACGAATCCACTAGGCCGTGATGAGGGTTCGAACCTGCGCCCGCGATGATCCCAGACGCGCCTCGGTCGACTGCGCCACGACATAAGAAAATATACGATTTAATACTCTTGTCTACACAGAAACAATAGATATTATTGCACTTGCCGAAACATGGATGAATGTAGAAAATAGAGAACTATTAGCTGAATATCAAATAAACGGATTTAAACTATTTCCCACAGATAGATATATTAGACGAGGAGGGGGAGTAGCCATATACGTTAGGGACAATTTGAAATGTAGTCTCTCAGAGGGAATCAAAACTGAGCCACACACAGAAACTATTTGGATAGAATTAAACGAAAAAGCAAATAATATTATAATAGGAGTTATATATAGGCCACCAAATTTAGACAGAATGGAAGCAAAGTATCTATGGGATGAAATACCTAGAGCATCTAGATCTAACAGTATTTATGTCATGGGTGACTTTAATTTTAGTGGAATAAACTGGTTGAACAAAACAGGGAATAACGAAGCAGAAGATGTTCTACAATTAAATGACGATTGCTTTCACATTAAGGAACCAATGCGGAAAAATAATATTATAGATTTAGTGTTAACTAACAGGGAAACACAAATTAATGACATCGAAATAGGGAGTGAGCTAGGGAACAGTGATCACAAAGAAATCAGATTTACCATATAATGGAATAGATCTGTAGGAGAAAATTCTGTTAAGTGCCAGATTTTCGAAAAGCCGATTTTAATGGCCTAAGAATCTTTTCGTGTGAAATAGAATGGAAAGTCCTGGGCATGGGGGGTGGAGGGGTGGGCAGGTCTTGGAGCGAGACGTGAACCCAGCGATAGGTGATGTAAAAAGATTTCGATATTGATTCAAAATTTAACTTATTTAAAAACATTCTAGGCAAAGCACAGGAACGTAGTATACCATACAGATTGAATAGATAAAATAATAATGACCCGAAATGGATAACAAAGGATCTGAAGAACCTTATAGGTAGAAAGAGAGCGTGGTACAAAAGGTTTAGGGTTAGGAAGTCAGTTTTGAACAAGAATTCGTACAACTGGTTAGAAATGTTAAAAAAGAGATAAGGAGGGCAAAAAGAAACTGAAGTTCGTATAGCAGGACAAGCAAAGACAAATCCTAAAGTTTCTTTTCAGTTATATCAAACTAAAATTAAGGAAAGGATAAGTCCATTAAAAACCGAGACAGGTCAGATAACGGATAATGACTAAGAGATGAGTAGTATTTTAATAAATAATTTATCTCTGTATTTACTAAACAGGAGTAAGTAATTATCAAAAGAAGACGCCAAGCCGGGAAGGCTGTGTAGCACCAATTACTAAAGAGGAACTTAACACTATGCCTTCAGCCAAACATGGCTATATGGGTGGGGAAGATAACAGGTTGACTATGTTGACGAGACCACATACTAGAAGGTGAAGGGACGACGACGTTTCGGTCCGTCGTGGACCACCAATCGACTTGAGAATGGTCCAGGACGGACCGAAACGTCGTCAATCCGATCACTTGCGTCAAACTATCGGCCAATTAGCCTAACGTTTATTGTGGGAAAGTTACTTGAATCGATAATTGCAAATACCATTCGTCTTCGTCTTGAAAAACATAAATTAATAAATGATTCACAACATGGTTTTACAAATGGCCGTTCATGTTTAACAAATTTGCTATCATTTTATTCCAGCATAGTTGAGGCAGTTGACAATGGTAAGGATTGCGATAATAACAAAAGAACATAAGAATAAAGGAAACAGCAAAAGGACTATTGGCCCATACGAGGCAGCTGCTATTTATAACCAGCCAATCCCACTCATATACATGTCCAACCCATGCTTGAAACAATCGAGGGACCCCACCTCCACAATGTTACGCGGCAATTGGTTCAACAAATCAACAGCCCTGTTACCGAACCAGTATTTAACCAGGTCTTTCTTAAATCTAAAGTTAACCAATTTATACCCATTGTATTGTGTTCTGTCTTGTGTTGATACTTTTAATACCCAATTAATATCCCCTTTGTTATATCCATTCATCCACTTGTACACTGGATGAACAAGTGATGTTGTGTACCTTAACTTTAGAAAATCTTTTGATACAGTGCCACATGAAAGATTGATTAAAAATATAGAGGCTCGTGGTATGGGGGTGCTATATTAAGCTGGATTAGAGCATGGTTATAACAAAGAACACAAATAATAAAATAAAATAAATAAATGTTTATTCAGGTAAAGTACATACATACAAGAGGTTTTACAAAAATTGATAGATTTATAGATAGAGCTAGTACATACAATGCCTAAAGCCACTATTACGCAAAGCGTTTCGGGCAGGAAAAACATTAAAGACTAAAACTTAATACTAATTGAGAATAAAGTAAAATGTGTTGAGAACAATTAAAAATAAAAATAAAAAAGGGGGGAATATGGCAGAAAAAAGCAGCACAAATACAATTAGGTCGACAAACAGCGTTGTTTAAAAAAACAGACATGGGTTGACAATAGAGGGGTAAGGTAGGTTACAGGGAATTTATCAGGTAGTGTTTAGTTTTTATCTTAAACTGATTGAAAGAGGTACAGTCTTTAACATGGTTGGGAAGGTCATTCCACATTCTGGATCCCTTAATTTGTAGAGCATTTCTAGTTTGATTAAGTCGTACTCTTGGAATATCAAAACTCTATTTATTTCTGGTGTGGTGCTCATGGGTTCTGTTACAACCTTCAATGACGCTTTTGAGATCAGGATTGGCATTACAGTTCAGCGTTTTATATATATGTATAACACACATGAGAGAATGTGCAGTGTGACTTAATATCTAACGTATTCAGAGGTTTGAGTAGGAGTACCGAGTGATGTCTGGGGCCAGAGTTGGATATTGTCCTAATAGCAGCTTTGTGTTGAGTAATTAGAGGACGTAAATGATTTTGGGTAGTAGAACCCCAAGCACAAATACCATAGTTGAGAAATGGATAGATGAGGGAGTAATAGAGAGTAACCAGGGCAGGGCGGGGTACATAATATCTGATCTTAAAAAGAATGCCAACAGTTTTTTAAACTTTTTTTGATATATTTAGAATGTGTCCCTGGAAATTCAGCTTGTGGTCAATGAGAACGCCAAGGAATTCGCCATTTATTTTGTTACAAATTTGTGCATTGTTTATCCTGAGATTTATTTGATTAGAGGATTTATTGCCAAACAGAATATAGAAAGTTTTGTCAATGTTAAGGGTGAGTTTGCTGGCAGTTAGCCAAAGATGGACTTTATTTAGCTCAGTATTTACTGTGACATTTAGAGCAAGGGGGTCAGGACTGGAGTAAATGAAGGTTGTGTCGTCTGCAAATAGAATTGGTTTGAGGTGTTGGGAGGCATTTGGAAGGTCATTAATGTAGATGAGAAAGAGGAGAGGGCCAAGTATGCTGCCCTGAGGAACACCGATGTTGATGGGTAGGGTGGGAGAAATTAAATTATTCATAGAAACATACTGGAGCCTGTCAGTAAGGTAAGATTTGAGGTATTGCAGGGAGTGTCCTCTGACTCCATAATGATGTAATTTAAGAAGAAGTGATGGCTGACAGTGTCAAAAGCCTTACGCAGGTCCACAAATAACCCAACAGGGAACTCATTTTTATCAAGAGCTGCATGAATCAAGTTAATCATACTAATAAGTGCATCGTTAGTGCTTTTTTGGGTCTGAAGCCATATTGACAAGAGCTAAGTATATTGTGTTTGGCTAGATAAGAGTAAAGCTGCTTGTAGATTAGTTTTTCAAATATTTTTGACAAGTTAGGCAGGATTGATATATAGGTCTGTAGTTGTTAACACCAGTGAGATCACCACATTTGTGGACAGGAGTTACTCTCGCGTTTTTTTTTAGAATATCTGGAAAGGTTTGGAGTTCAAGTGACTTGTTGAAGAGCAATGCAATAGCAGTGGCTAAAGATCTGGAGTTAATAACAAAGAGTTATTATAAATGGGGTTAAGTCAGAGTGGGAAAATGTTGTAAGTGGATTGCCTCAAGGCTCTGTCCTGGGACCTCTGTTATTCATAATATATATAAATGATTTAGATTCAGATTTGAGAAGCAATATTTGCAAATTTGCCGATGATACAAAAATCGGGAGGGTAATAAACACTGAAAAAGACTCACTATCAATTCAAGATGATCTAAATATGGGTTAGAAATGGTCAAAAGATTGGCAGATGCAGTTTAATGCTGACAAATGTAAGGTTTTGAGGCTAGGTAATAATGATAGAGTTACAAGATACGAGCTTGATGGTGTTGAGATTGTGAAGTTGGATTGCGAAAGGGATCTGGGAGTTATGATTAGTAAGAATTTAAAGCCAAAAATTCAATGCATAACTGTTCGTAATAAGGTAAATAGGACTCTGGGATTTATTTATTGAAGCATTAGTAATAAGACACCTGGTGTTGTTCTTCAGCTATATCTTGTAAAGTTGGACGAGGCTAACCTCAGCCCCGCTCCTGTGCCAAGTAAGTCCACTACGGGCTTACCATAGCCCGTGCTACTTGGAACGTTTTGTTCCCAGTAGCTGGATCTTAAACAACAACAACGAGGCTAGCTCCTCGTCCATGCCCAGCTTACCAGCTCTATGGGCATGTTCAAGCTCCAAGCGTGGCGCCTCCACCTGTGGACGGACATAAACATTCTCCCTCATAGTATAGATATAGAGGGGAACCCGGCAGGTCGCGGGTCTCAGTTTGTCTCCTTCTCCCTCTCCCCCGTTCCTCTGCTCTTTCCCCATTTCCACATCCTCTTCCATCTCGGAGTCAATGAAAGATAGAAGAGTAAGGGGAGACATGATCACCACTTGCAAAATTCTCAGAGGAATTGACAAGGTGGATAAAGACAAAATATTAAGCATGGGCAGTACATGCACAAGGGGACACAGTACCAGCTGAGTTCAAAATGAGCCACAGAGACATTAGAAAGAACTTCTTCAAAGTCAGAGTAGTTAACACTGCTTAATGCATCCCATTTGTTGTGGTGGAGACTGACTCCATACTCAATTTCAAATGTAGGTATGATAGAGCCCAATAGGCTCGGGAATCTGTACACCAGTTATTGACAGTTGAGAGGCAGGACCAAAGAGCCGAAGTTCAACCCCCCAAGCACAACTAGGTGAGTGCTGAAATGTGTCCTCTACTGCAGTTACACACCCAACAACACTGTGCACACTTACCCTACAACACTGTGCACACTTACCCTGCAACACTGTGTGCACACTTACCCTACAACACTGTGCACACTTATCCTACAACACTGTGTGCACACTTACCCTACAACACTGTGTACACTTACCCTACAACACTGTGCACACTTACCCTACAACACTGTGTGCACACTTACCCTACAACACTGTGTGCACACTTACCCTACAACACTGTGCACACTTACCCAACAACACTGTGCACACTTACCCTACAACACTGTGCACACTTACACTACAACACTGTGCACACTTACCCTACAACACTGTGCACACTTACCCTACAACACTGTGCACACTTACCCTACAACACTGTGCACACTTACCCTACAACACTGTGTGCACACTTACCCTACAACACTGTGTGCACACTTACCCTACAACACTGTGCACACTTACCCTACAACACTGTGCACACTTACCCAACAACACTGTGCACACTTACCCTACAACACTGTGCACACTTACACTACAACACTGTGCACACTTACCCTACAACACTGTGTGCACACTTACCCTACAACACTGTGTGCACACTTACCCTACAACACTGTGCACACTTACACTACAACACTGTGCACACTTACCCTACAACACTGTGTGCACACTTACCCTACAACACTGTGTGCACACTTACCCTACAACACTGTGCACACTTACACTACAACACTGTGCACACTTACCCTACAACACTGTGTGCACACTTACCCTACAACACTGTGTGCACACTTACTCTACAACACTGTGCACACTTACCCTACAACACTGTGCACACTTACCCTACAACACTGTGTGCACACTTACCCTACAACACTGTGTGCACACTTACCCTACAACACTGGCACACTTACCCTACAACACTGTGTGCACACTTACCCTACAACACTGTGTGCACACTTACCCTACAACACTGTGCACACTTACCCTACAACACTGTGTGCACACTTACCCTACAACACTGTGTGCACACTCTACAACACTGTTGCACACTTACCCTACAACACTGTGTGCACACTCTGCAACACTGTGTGCACACTCTGCAACACTGTGTGCACACTCTGCAACACTGTGTGCACACTCTGCAACACTGTGTGCACACTCTGCAACACTGGCAATACACAACAGTAGGGCTCGCAACACGCAACATTTGACATAACAACTAAATACGGCGTCAAGAACGTGTCATGAACGCACCGCGCCGCGGCCACGGCCAATTAGGAGCGTTCTCTCCGTGTCCGAGTGTAAAACACTGCAGAATAATAAACAATAATTCTATACTTTAGCGTGTAGGAGACAGTCGTGGCCCCTTTTACTGACTCTGGGGGCACCGCCCCCCACTCTTTTACTGGTCCGGGTACTAGTGTATCAGTAAACTAACGGTGCATCCATTAATGTACTCTGACTATTTAGTATTATTAGGAACCTTCTATATGGAGGACGGGTCGCAGCCGCCGGTGTGGGACACTGTTTATCTTGGACAGTGTTGGTGTGTACAACACACTGTTTCCATAACGTTCACTCCAGATGTTGTTTATTATTACTGTGCAGATTTGGGACCTGGCCCTCCAGTATTTTCCAGTTGTATATTATTTGATATCTCTCTCGTCTTCTCTCTTGTGAGTACAGTTGGAGAACATTGAGACGATCCCAATAATTTAGGTGCTTTATCTCGTCTATGCTGCCGTATATGTTCTTTATAATTCCCTCTATTACAGCAATCTCTCCTGTTCTGAAGTGAGTACTGAGCAGTACTCAAGACGAGACAGTACAAGTGATTTGTATAGTAAAACCATTGTGATGGGATCTCTGGATTTGAAAGTTCTCGTAATCCATCCGATCATTTTTCTGGCTGACGCAACATTTGCTTGGTTATGCTCCCTAAACATTAGGTCGTCAGACATAATTCGTTTGGGTAGCATAACAAGCAAATATTGCGTCAGCCAGAAAAGATCGGATGGATTACATCCGATCAATCAGACCATTCCTTATTTGTCCAGATCGTCCTATAGTCTCCTATCTTCATCTGTCTTGATTCTTCTCATAATTTTTGCATCATCAGCAAACATTAAGAGGAATGAGTCTATACCCTCTAGAAGATCGTTTACTATATCAGAAACAGAATGGGTCCAAGTACAGAGCCTTGTGGGACTCCGCTGGTGACATCTCGCCTCTCTGATGTCTTCCCCCTCACAGTTACTCGCTGTTTCCTGTTGCTTAAATACTCCCTTATCCACTGGAGCACCTTCCCTTTTACTCCTGCCTGTTGCTCAAACTTTTGTAACAGCCTTTTATGGGGTACTGTGTCAAAGGCTTTCTGACAGTTCAAGAAAATGC
This sequence comes from Procambarus virginalis, assembly GCA_020271785.1. NCBI lineage: Eukaryota > Metazoa > Arthropoda > Malacostraca > Decapoda > Cambaridae > Procambarus > Procambarus virginalis. The sequence goes on from WNGS01003662.1 coordinate 60,266, forward strand.
TGTCTGCCCACCCTTTTCTTCTTGCCTAATTTTTTTTTGCTTGGTCATAGAATTCTATTAACCCTGTGAGGCATGATTACCCTCCCTGAACCCATGCTGGTGGTGTGTTACAAAGTTATTTCCTTCCAGATGCTCTACGAGCTTTTCCTCACGATCTTCTCCATCGCCTTGCATGGTATACAAGTTAGGGAAACTGGCCTGTAGTTCAGTGCCTCTTGCCTGTCACTTTTTGTATATTGGGACTACTTTAGCTGTCTTCCAGCTTTCTGGTAGGTCACCTGTTCCAGTGACCTGTTATACACCATAGAGAGTGGCACCCCTATTGCTTCTGTACCTTTTTTTAGTACCCATGGTGAGATTCTGTCAGACCCAACAGCCTTTGTTACATTCAGCTCCAACAGATTCCTTTTGATCTCATCACTGGTGAGGACAAATCCTCCAAGGTTGCTTGGGTTGCCTCCTCCTAATTTAGTGCAGGGCTTCTCCTTGTTCTATTGTGAAGACCTCCTGGACTCTCTTGAGTTCTTCACACACCTTGTCATTCTTTGTGTAGTGTTTTTTTTTTTTTTCCCTTTTTCAGTTTCATCACTTATTCCTTCACTGCTGTTTTCTTCCTGATGTGGTTGTGGAGCAGTTTTGGTTGGTCTTAACTTTACTCGCAATGTCATTTTCATACTGTCTCTCTCTGCTTCCCTCCTCACTCTGAGGTCCTCATTTCTGGCCCTCTGGTATCTCTCCCTGCTCTCTGGTGTTCAGTTATTCCTGTAGTTTCTCCTGTTCTTTTACTCAGTTGCTTTGCTACCTTACATTCCTGGTTGAACCATGGATTCTTCTGTTGTTTTTCATTTTTCTCCTTTTAGGCTGGGATAAACGTGTCGAAGCTTCCTGGCACTTCTGGGTGACATAATCCATCATATCCTGTACAGTCTTTTCTCTGAGTTCTGTTTCCCATGGTATTCCCCTTAGGAAGTTCCTCATCTCGCAATATTTTCCTCTTCGGTAATTTAGTCTTTTCCCTTCCAATCCCATCCTTGGATAGATTATCCCTACCTCCACCAGATACACAAATGTCAATACACTGTGGTCACTCAGTCCTACAGGAGCTTCATATTTGACTTCTCTTATTTCTGACTCATTCAAGGTGAATATCAGGTTGAGGCTAGCTAGTTCGTCATTGCCTCTCATTCTTGTGGGTCCCTTGACATGTTGGCTCAGAAAGTTCCTTAATTGTCATTATTTCCAAGAGTTTAACTCTCCATGTATCTGCACCTCCATGTGGGTCTCCATTCTTCCAGTCTATTTTTCCATGCTTTAATCGCCTATGATTAAGNAGCTGGAGAAGTTTCTGTCATATATGACAAAATATGACTCATTCAGGGTTAATATCAGGTCGAGTCTAGTTGGATCATCGTTGCCTCTCATTCTTGTGGGTTTCCTGACATGTTGGCTCAGAAAGTTCCTTGTTGTCACTTCCAAGAGTTTAACTCTCTATGTATCTTCACCACCATGTGGGTCCCCATTCTCCCAGTCTATCTCTCCGTGGTTGAAATCGCTCATGATTAAGAGTCTGGAGCCATTCCTGCAGGCAACTGAAGCTGTTCTCTCTATTATATTATTGGTTGCCATGTTGTTCCTATCAAACTCATGTCTGGGTCTTCTGTCGTTTAGTGGAGGGTTGTAAATGACTGCCACTATTATCTTAGGTCCACCCATTGTTATAGTTCCTGTTATGTAATCTCTGAACCCTTCATAATCCCGGGATATTTATCTCTTCAAAGCACTAGTCCTTCCTTATCAGAAGGGCCACTCCTCCTCCCCTTCTCCCTTCCCTCTCTTTCCTCACTATATGATAGAATATGATCAGGCGACAAAAATTAGGCAAGGAAAAGAAAGGTGGGCCGGCTTTCATTTTCTTGGACTGTCAGAAAGCCTTTGACACAGTACCCAATAGAAGGCTGTTACAAAAGTTGGAGCAACAGGCAGGAATAAAAGGGAAGGTGCTCCAGTGGATAAGGGAGTATCTAAGCAACAGGAAACAGCGAGTAACGGTGAGGGGGTGAGACATCAGAGTGGCGAGATGTCACCAGCGTGGTCCCACAGGGCTCAGTACTTGGACCCATCCAGTTTCTAATATATTTAAACGACCTTCCAGAGGGTATAGACTCATTCCTCTCAATGTTTGCTGATGATGCAAAAATTACGAGAAAAAACAAGACAGATGAAGATAGACAGAGACTACAGGAGGACCTGGACAAACTTGTGGAATGGTCTACAAAATGGCTATTAAAGTTCAACTCAGAAAGGCGTAAAGTAATGAAATTATGCGAAGGGAGCAGGAGGCTGAGCACAAGGTATCATCTGGGAGGTGATATCCTGCAAGAGTCAAATAGAGAGAAAGATCTGGGGGTTGATATCACACCGAACCTGTCCCATGAGACCCACATCAAAAGGATATCATCAGCGGCATATGCTAGGTTGGCCAACATAAGAACTTGCTTTAGAAACTTGTGTAAGGAATCGTTCAGGATCTTGTATACCATCAGACCAATCCTGGAATATGCAGCTCCAGCCTGGAGTCCATACATAGTTAAACACAGGACAAAGTTAAAGAAAATTCAGAGGTATGCCACCAGACTCGCCCCGGTATGAGCTGAGCTACATGATATGAGCTACAAGGAAAGGCTAAAGGAGCTAAACCTCACGTTCCTGGAAAACAGACGAGTAAGGGGAGACATGATCACCACTTACAAACTACTTAGCGGAATTGACAGGGTGGACAAAGACAAACACTTTAGCACAGGTGGAACATGGACAAGGGAACACAAGTGGAAACTTAGTACCCAAATGAGCCACAGGGACGTTAAAAAGAACTTTTTCAGCATCAGAGTAGTTAACAGGTGGAATCAGAGCTTGATTGGATGAGGCAGTGATGTGGTGGAGGCTGACTCCATACACAGTTTCAAATGTCGATATGATAGAGCCCAGTAGGCTCAGGAACCTGTACACCAGTTGAGTGACAGTTGAGAGGCGGGACCAAAGAGCCGAAGCTCAACCCCCGCAAGCAAAACTAGGCGAGTACAGCCACCACAACACAACCACCACAACACTACCATCACAACACAACCACCACAACACAACCACCACAACACAACCACCACAACACAACCACCACAACACAACCACCACAACACAGCCACCACAACACAACCACCACAACAAAACCACCACAACACAACCACCACAACACAACCACCACAACACAACCACCACAACACAACCACAACACAGCCACGACAACACAGCCATCACAACACAACCACCATAACACAGCCATCACAACACAACCACCACGACACAACCACCACGACACAACCACCACAACACAGCCATCACAACACAACCACCATAACACAGCCATCACAACACTACCATCACAACACAACCACCACAACACAACCACCACAACACAGCCATCACAACACAACCATCACAACACAACCACCACAACACAGCCATCACAACACAGCCATCAAAACACAACCACCACAACACAACCACCACAACATAGCCATCACAACACAACCACCACAACACAACCACCACAACATAGCCATCACAACACAACCACCACAACACAACCACCACAACACAGCCATCACAACACAACCACCACAACACAACCACCACAACATAGCCATCACAACACAACCACCACAACACAACCACCACAACACAACCACCACAACACAGCCATCACAACACAGCCATCACAACACAACCACCACAACACAACCACCACAACATAGCCATCACAACACAACCACCACAACACAGCCATCACAACACAGCCATCACAACACAACCACCACAACACAACCACCACAACATAGCCATCACAACACAACCACCACACACAACCACCACAACACAACCACCACAACACAGCCATCACAACACAGCCATCACAACACAACCACCACAACACAACCACCACAACATAGCCATCACAACACAACCACCACAACACAGCCATCACAACACAACCACCACAACACAACCACCACAACACAGCCATCACAACACAGCCATCACAACACAACCACCACAACACAACCACCACAACATAGCCATCACAACACAACCACCACAACACAGCCATCACAACACAACCACCACAACACAACCACCACAACACAGCCATCACAACACAGCCATCACAACACAACCACCACAACACAACCACCACAACACAACCACCACAACACAGCCATCACAACACAACCACCACAACACAACCACCACAACACAACCACCACAACACAGCCATCACAACACAACCACCACAACACAACCACCACAACACAACCACCACAACACAGCCATCACAACACAACCACCACAACACAGCCATCACAACACAACCACCACAACACAACCACCACAACACACCACCACAACACAGCCATCACAACACAACCACCACAACACACCACCACACAACACAGCCACCACAACACAACCACCACAACACAACCACCACAACACAACCCCCACAACACAGCCATCACAACACAACCACCACAACACAACCACCACAACACAACCCCACCAACACAGCCATCACAACACAACCTCCACAACACAACACCACAACACAGCCATCACAACACAACCACCACAACACAACCACCACAACACAACCACCACAACACAACCACCACAATACAACCACCACACACAACCACCACAATACAACCACCACAACAACCACCACAACACAACCACCACAACACAACCACCACAACACAACCACCACAACACAACCACCACAACACAACCACCACAACACAACCACCACAACACAACCACCACAACACAACCACCACAACACAACCACCACAACACAACCACCACAACACAACCACCACAATACAACCACCACAACACAACCATCACAACACAACCACCACAACACAACCACCACAACACAACCACCACAATACAACCACCACAACACAACCACCACAACACAACCACCACAACACAACCCCCACAACACAACCACCACAACACAACCACCACAATACAACCACCACAACACAACCATCACAACACAACACCACAACACAACCACCACAACACAACCACCACAACACAACCACCACAATACAACCACCACAATAC